>JAVQJL010033754.1:0-29594 GCA_036024295.1 Nannoperca obscura
GACTAGTTTAAAGTCATCTTCATTGAAAAGTACAGTGCTTTTCCTTCAAAAATAAGGACATTTCAATGTGACCCCAAACTTTTGAACGGTAGTGTATATATATATATATATAAAATACAGATGGGTGACGAGCAAAAACATAAAAACTGAAATGAGTGGAGAAAACGCTTCTATACACGGCACAAGGGAGTGGTTTGATGAGCATGGAAACAATCACAATCTCCAGATCCCAAACTGACTGAAGTGGGAAACATTTTGGACTGATGTGTTCCACTTCGCTCTCCACCACAACCATCAAAATACCAAATGAAGATTGTCTTGTCTTTTCCTTTAATTTGTTCCTGACCTGTATCTGAGGTGCTGGCTGATTGCCCACACTGATGTATCACTTGGACTCTACCACCCTCCCTCATTACACACTGTTGTTAAGATGTCATTGAGGAAGACTTTGCGATAGGTGTGATTCTGCTTCCAGCTGAAAGTTAAAGAATGAAAGCAGTGGGATCCCAGTGGAAACTGGCCAGTGGTGGAACTCTGTCATCAGGTAGTGCAAGAAGGAGATGTGCTCCGGATTATGAATGAGAGTGTGGGCAGGTATTCCCATGTGGGAAGAGGTAATATAATAGCAGGACGTTTAGAATGAGGGAAACATGTAATGGGACACACAAGAGGACGGATGAGGTGTGTCTCAATGTGTGTATATGTGTGTGTGTGTATATGTGTGTGTGTGTGTGTAGCAGATCACCTGTTCAAACCAATTTGCTCGCACTGCTGCAGTGGAATGAAAATAGAAAATAACTGAATCTCAATTTAAGTGGACTTCAAGGGTCAGGGCTCTCTCTTATCTCTGCTATCTGAGATGGAGACAAGTAATTGTGCTGCCCTCATTTTTACAGAGCAGAGACTGCACCAGCAAGCAAATTCATTCTACTGTGAGGAGGCAGAATACATGATCAAAACAAGAACAAAAGTTCCTAGTCTGACTATTTCCCTGAGTTCAGTGAATTATGCTAGCAACATAAACTAAAAAGAAGAGTTCAGAAGTGTAACATATGCAATAATAAAGAACAGCAGCCTAAACAAAGAGATACAAAGTGCTTTAAAGTAATAAAAAGTTCATACATCAACAGGCTTAGCAGCTATATAACAAGAACTGCACTGCTGAGTCCCTTAATGCCCACAGCCACAAACACATGAATAGTAATGATGACAGCATGATGAGAGCTGTGACGTGGAACAGATGGAAACAATGAAACCATAATGCAGCTGTCACACCAGCAGAGAAGCAAACACTTATTCTCTAACATGAAGCCACTACACAACACAGGTGCTTCAATTAGATGTTTGTGTTTTGGACAGAATCCTTTTCACATGAAGACGTTCATATGTGATGAAAATAGAAAGGACTACAACATGATGTAAGTAGAGGGCCACTGTAGCAGGGGAGTAAAAGTTTGAAAGGTGATGGAGATTAAAGCACAAAGTATTACAGTGTTACTGTAAAACCCTCTCACTGTCATTTACAAAAACGTTACTTGTACCAAACAAATGCAGGAGATTATGATTTGTAGGTCTGCTTCATTTATAATGGTGTGTTGTGACACATTTTAACTTCATAAAAACATTTGATAGTGCACTTGGCCATATTGTGATTTCAGAAATATAAAGGATTAATGGTTCAGCCCTAGATGCAACACACTCTCCAGGTTCAAATAATCAAAGGCTATAAGAATGAAACAGCAGCTGTTACTGCTACAGATACTGTCCCTGTTACCATTACTGGGACCTTGATGTGATTCACTGAATAATGAACACAGACTCAAGCAGGTTTTGTCACTATGACAACCATAGCTCAGGCTGCCACCAGGTGCCCCTTCCCATGCTATTAATAACATGTCCAGCAAATGACCAGGATAAGGTCGATGTGGTACACAGCCCGCCGTGTGACTTTTATCTCGTGACATCTATAAAAGACACAAAGTCTCGCAGGGTGTTAGAATAACAGCAGTGTTGGTGTTTGGCGCAGACTGAGTATATTTTCATCTGAGGGCAACTAACCATCCAACACCACAATGAGTTTATCAAACACAAACTTTAGTTAGTGTCACTGGCAGTCTCACTAGCTCAACTGCAAACTCACAAACTACATTTTTCACCAACAAAAGGCACCCAGAAACGCAGTCACACTGTCACACTGAGCCAGCTGAGTCATTCACTGACAAAGTCAATAATTCATACATTTAGACAAACACAAATTCGCGTGCACGCAAAAGGACCCTGAAGTTCTTAAATAATAAAAGGTTCAAATAGCTAACAGAAAAAAAAGATGTCAAAAAATGTGACGTCTTCCAATAGCTTCTTTTGTCGGACCAACAGTCCAAAACCCAAAGACTTCATTTATTATCATAAATGACAGAGAAAAGCAGCAAATCTTCCCATTGAAGAAGCTGGAACAGCTAATGTTTGACATTTTAGAAAAATGACAGAAATTATTAATCCAAGATCAAAATAGTTGGTGATTATTTTTCATTAACTAATCGTTGCAGCTCTAGCCTGCTCCCTTGATGTATAAATTGGTGCCAGAATGAAGAGCGAGGTAAAGGCTGATGATTCACTTTCATTTGAAATATTCAGCTGTCTGGAGCTGTTGAACTAATTCAATACAAATGTTTCCTTTCAGCTGGAAATACAGCAAGACTATATTACATGTGTGTGTGTGTGTGTGTGTGTTAGGAGATATCATGGGCTGAGCTTTTGGCTTATTTGCCTTCAGAAAAACTCATTAATGGGGAGCAAATGCAACAGGCGTTGGTTTACTGCAGACACCCAACATCAACATGATCAAAAGTCATGTGCAAACAGAGACACCAATAGAAAAACTAAATCTGGTGCTAGGATCAATAGAATAATTACACTGATATTTACTGATAAATGATAATGAGCAGAGAGAGAATAGACCAGCAGATACAGAGTCATGCTCTGAACCCTACCTTGACCTCGACGAAGTCCGGCTGGCCCAAAGCGATGAGCTCTGAATAGGCCTGCATCTCCTCCACATTCCAGGCCTTCACCAGCGTCAGTCTGTACACCGTCCGCTGCCTCTGGATGGACAGACGTGAAACGTGAGGGCATAAACAAGTTATAGTGTGTTGCATCATATATGTTTTACAGATCCACCATCTCTATATTCCTCTTCTCAAACAACCAAAATAAAAGACATTTCACTTATTTATCAATCAAGTGTGATCATAAAAAACTAATGCAGGTAGTGTTCAACGGTTTAGTATTTTTCACATTTGTGCAACACTTTTGTAAAGTTTTGTAGAGTTTTGTAGAGTTTTTTGGAAAAAGCTTCGTCTTCATAACTGCATTCAGGTTCTTGGACCGACATAAAGAGACAGAAACAACCAACGTGAACTCTTCACATGGACATGTGCTGTACGTGTTCACATGAGAGAAGACTGGACACGTTGCTTCGCTCCGACACACATTATTATAAAACCATTAGTTATCCTCTTCTTTTATTCTGAATCAATGGCCGTGGCAGTTTGTTGTCACCACCATTTGTCCTCCACACGCACCACAGCAGCTCACAGTCGTCTTGTCAACCACCTGCTTTGTCTGAATTATAACAGAGCGGTAAGGGGAAGGTTTGCATGTTCACTAATGCACTGCAACAGAACGGCGTGTGTTAAGGATTGCCCAAACCGATCTGAAGGATGAACATCTCTGCCAATCCAGGCCTTTTCTCATGGAACAGCATCTACATTTCCAGTACTTTGTTTACTGCAGGTACACCAGCTGTCAAAAAAATACCCATAGTGCATCCGCAAAATACTGGAACTCTACAGCATTGTCAGCGAGTGAACAGGGAGGGAACTTGTATTGTGGGATTGCACAAAACAAATAAAGAGTAGCCATCACCTTCATGTAAGGTCATGTGAGCAAGCCAGGTCAGCAGAAAAGCAGGTGCCCCTCGCCGAAGTGCTGCTTTTATAGTTCAACACTGCATTTGAACTTTAGGACTTTGTTCATTTTAGTGCTAGTACCCAGTTGAACTACCTTAAGTCTTCACATTCAAAGTCACTTGAATCACCTTTATTCCCCATTCTGATGCTCGGTTTGAGCTTCAGCAGATCGTCTTGACCGCGTCTACATGTCGTGTGATTGGCTGATTAGAAATGTGGGTTAACGAGCAGTTGAATGGGCGTACCTAATACAGTGGCCGGTGAGTGTATATTTGGATCAAGGTCAAGGCCAAGAAAGCCGGTCTGATATCACTTTAATATGTACTCAGTTAACTTTTCCAGGGTAAATAAAAGAAGTGACCAAAGCCCCACTCACAGATCAATGCTGTAGATTCAGGCTATTGCTGCTTCTGTATGGCAGGAAAAAGAGGGTTACTGAGAATGTGATGGAGAGGAAGAAAGACAAGTAAAGGAGGTGAGGACGGAGGAGATGGGGGACAGGAGGGCAGCAGAATAATGATAATACAAAGAAACAAGTAAATGACAATGGGAGAAGAGAGAGCACTCTTTCACTCACTCCCTCACTCTCTCACTGATAGGTTATCTATAACACTAGCTCCTTTCAGCCCAGTGGGGAAGGGGATAATTGGCCAGTGGAAGCAGGGAGGTGAGGTATTTCAAGATGCCTCTATTCCAAATCTGACACTGAGGCACAACTCTATCAGTCCCCCGGCGCCTTGTCAGAGAGGCCAGATGGAGGTGAGGAGAGGAGGAGCGCTGTCAACGGGAGACCAGAGAGGGATCAACACACAGGAAGGATGGAGACAGAGCCCACTGTGAAATGGAGACTTAGGAAGATGGAGGCAGGGAGACCGCCGGGGGGTGATGGGAACAGAGAGAAAGAGTTTATTTTGGGAAACTGGGAAGTTTCCAAAAACAGACAAACCATATTGTCACACTGAAGTGTACATGTGCAAACACACAAGTGCACATACAACCCTCTGGGGCAAATACAATCATATTAATCTATGAGGCTAAAATAATCATATGTGTTTTCAAGTCTCAATTAAAAATGTTTGGTTATAAAACTTAATTGGCTCAATGGTCTGTTATGTAAATGTTAACTTTAGGAAACAATCATCAAAGCATTTATAAAACATGCACTATACACGTCCAGTGCTTTCAGTTGTACCCACGCCTGAATATGCAAAAGGTCAAACCGCTTTAATTATAATGACTGCAAATGCAATGCAAATCTGTGCACTGCAGTGAAATATATCTGTAGTGAGACTCAAACAGAAAGAGCTCACATTGTGCTGGCTGCCACAATGAGCTGCTGTCCCACTGAAGGATCAAAGGTCAACACTGATATTCAAATGATCCCTCTTCAAACATTTCATCTCTTCATCACACTTAAAAAAGTATAATACGAATATGAGATCTGTGCATATGATTGTTGCTGCTGACATTTTCACAATACAGTTTGTACATTTGGTGTCATCATCATTCTGTCTGACATGGTATGCACACGAGAATGCTGATCCAGGAAACCTGGTTATAATTAGACATTAGTTTGACACCAAGTTCATAACCTACTCTCTATATTGATGGCTCCTCCGTCTGTCATTCAAAATAATGACATTCCAGGGGGTATATGCTGTGAATGTGCCAGCAGGCAAAAGTGTCAGTCTCTAGTCCAGCAAGACGCTGCTGTCACCCATCTGCCCCAAACTGGATTAACCTTTAGTCACTGAGTGGAAAAACCAGTGATAGCAACATTGCCATAATTACTACATTAGATGTGTTTGACGCCCACAGGTTGCTTGAATGTAGGTCCTTCATAAATGGTCAGATAGAGAACCAAGTCAAAAGAATAAACACTTATTTTGTGTTTCAAAATGTCACTACAAAACACATTCAGTAATTAAATGTATGCAAACAGTGTGTTGATCTCTTAATGTAAGGACCTTAAACATGACCAGACTAGTATTTATTGCATGTTCCTGTTATTTGACCCACCCCTGGAGTTACCTCACATTGATATTTGCTTGTTGTGCATGTGATGAAAACGGGGATCTAGATGCAATCAGAGTGCAGTGATCCATCGTCAGTGATTTGCCTTCGAGCCGTGCAGTGACCAACAACTCCGGCTGAGTGGTAATGAATTTGTTTTCTAATAGCATTAAACAAGAGGAAGCTGGCCCATTACAGATATGTGTAACGGAGGCTCCCTCTGAGAGACTTCACAGCGCACATCTTTCTCAAGGTCGTTTTGCCGGTGCACCCAGGCGCCATTTTCCCCCTCACTTTGGCTTTTGAGGGAACACACGGAGAGAATCGATTCACGCTATGGGTCTGGTGGCCTGACTGTGGTAATGGACTTTCCCTCTGCTCATGAATGAAGGTGCAAGGTTATTCGATGCACCTGTTTAAACTGCTGCAGGGGTATCTGTGGACACAGATTACACACTTAATAGAAATGTGCACCTCCAGGGCGACCTAGTAGCCCACCTGGTACACAATGTGTACCATTAAGGCTGAGTCCTTACTGCAGCGGCTCAGGGGCTGCTGTCACCCCCCCCTCCAGCTGTCACTAAATAATAAAGGCAAAAATGCCCCCTAAAAAATAAAACAACCTCTGGATGTTTCGGTTCTTGCAGTGGCATCGTCAAGTCTGTAAAGCTAAACTGTTAAAAGCTTCAAGCATCAATAAAAAGCCACCCTTCCCCACTTGTAAAGTGTTAAAAGGTTTGAAGTGCTCTCTATCATTCATTGGCATCTTGCTGCCAGTACATAGGAGTTTGGTAAATATAGAGGACATCTCACTCTGTGGTTTCTCAGAGGACTCAATCAGCTGCTCCGATTCAATCAAAAGATGAGTCGGCACAGGAGGTGAGAATCTGCCACTTCCACGTCGGATCGTGAGTTGGAGAGAAGAGATTACTTTTGTTACAAATCACCAAAACAGCATATTTCTTCACACACATTTCCAAGAAATGAACTTGTGTTGAGTTGTTGTGGCACTTCAGTACAGTTTTCAGGGCAGGGTGAGTCAGTAGTTTAAAAGTGGATTGTACTGTAGACGTTTCTACAAAAGATTATTTTATATAAAGAACATTTGAATCACACCAAAAACATTACCTGTAATCAATCTTCCAAATCTGGGGATGCAGAGAAAAGTCATTTCTCCCCAGATTTGAGTCAGAGATGTTGTGTTTTAAGTCTGACAGGCACAATAAGATACTCTTGACATCCCTCGACTGCTTATCAACAAAGACAAAGTGTCAAGCCTGAGCGTTTCTCTGTGAGCTGAGAAGACAAGAAACCATGACAACAACAGACGAGTAGAAAAGCCACAAAATATCAAGATGACTTTCCTGTTATGGCTGATAAGATAAAGTCATGGAAACTCTGGCTTTGTGCCACTGAAAGGTCACTTAAGGTCACTTGATGTTGACTTAATGTAGGATACCGATTTGTTTAAACTTTTGCATCAAGATAAACGATGTGCACTGCTGTTGAATATGAACGTGCAGCACATGCATTCCTCTAATTCCTCACAGTTTGACGTGAAGTGAAAGGCACAAACAATAGTGAGCACTGCCATTCCTGCACCACCTTCGACTGGCAGGAAAACTCCCAGGATGCCGTGTGTGCACTGCATTCAATGGCACTCACTATGTTCAGGCATAAATGAACAGCTTTAGTATTTTGTAACTGTACATCAAACATTTTTAAATAATAACTTATTCATGCGTTACTTGAAAGTAAAATACACCTAAAAACTCTTGGTTACCACTCTCATCATCCGGTGGAAACCAAACTAGCACAACACGCAGCTTACCTTCTCTCCCAGGGCCCTGAGGCTGTCCAGGAAGCGGGGCCAGAAGTCCTTAAAAAGAGGACGGTCGATCTTCTTGAGGCTGTCTTTGGTGCTGGCGTCCACACTGACATACAGCTGGGTAACTGGCACCAGACTCCTGGAAATGACAGAAAATATGGAGGAGAAAAGAATGATTCAGTTTGACAGAGAAAGATAGTCAGAAATATAGTAGAAAACCTTGGGAAAAAGCATTAAAATTCAAGGATTTGTGTCAATCCTTTACATACTCGTAAGAACATGAGTGTATTTCTGTCTGCTCTCAGCCAGTTGTACTCCTCCGCACCGCTCCACTCACTATATCTTTCTTTTCCCACCTTGATTCGATAATAAACATGCAACGACATGAGCTCACACACCATGTAGTTGTGCTTAAAGCAACAAATTCATTGTCTAGGCAGATAACGGCAAAATGAGGGGGTGAAGAAGGAGAAAGCTGCGAAAGAAGTAGAAGTGCTTCTTATCAATATTAAATAAGAAAAGACTAACTTATTGGTGTGTTGCTGCATTCTGGCACAATCTGTGAGAGCAGGACCAGAGTAGTAAACACAACCAGAAAAGAGTAAAAAAGACAGGCAATTATGTAAAGATGCAAAAATAGCCAATTAGCCAAATGACCAAAAAGACAAAGTCTGGAAATTCAGCTCTTTCTACTTCTGGTGAATCTCATCAAAGCACTGCTGGAGGAGAGACTCAGTAAACTGCAACAGCTCCTCTCCATCCAGGTCTCTGGCAGACGATGGCTGCTGTCCTCGCCTTCAACCTGCTCGATGAGTATTTTGATAAGTCAGCCAGTCACAGGCTGACAGGCCTGTAACATCGGCTGTTTAAGTGTATGTCTTAATGACAACCTGCAAGGCTTCTGGACAGAGTGGCGTCTCTAGATTTGAGGTCAGGGGCCACGCAGAGCGAGAGAAACAGGTAAACATCTGGACATGAAATGAATGAATGTTTATTTTAAACAGGTCAAGAGACACACAGGGTCTCCAGCCTCGGTTGGTGAGAGACTGGATGCTGTCATTTTATGGTACAATATTAATGAGATTTGAGAGCACAAAATGAATTTGAATTTGCTACTCAGTCGAGCGCGAGCAGCTTTGATCATCACGAGCGTGAGAATCTATTGCTGGCTCAAATGTAGTTACACAGTTTCCAATCTATCATTATTTCCCTGTTAAAGTTTCTTTTCCAGATCGAAGGTCTAAGGATAGAGGGTGTCGTATGATGTTCAGAATGGAAAGTCCCTTGAGGCAAATTAGTGATCATAAATAAAACTGACATGGCAATTCCTCCTGCACGCTGAAATAATCTGTTAAGCTCTCGTTTCCGTCCAAACCTAATTCTGCTCTCAGGAATCTGTGCCTGCGCGCTCTCTAACGTTGACTTGCAGACTTAGTAGCACTCAAGATTTGTAAAAATGTATGTGGAGCACTTGCACGAAGCTACAATTTCTCCCAAACAGTTGCATTTCCATAACAAGCAAAAGAAATGTTTAGCATATAAAGGAAGTCCTGCTCAAGTGGCTACTAGAGAAGATACGCTGGTAGCCTGTTGTCAACAGTCAGATCATTTCATCGTCTACGTGGAAGTAAATAACTTGTTCAATAAAATGAAAGCACATTTAAATCCGGTCTGTAACTGTTGATTGGTTGAAAATAAATAAAAAGGTATTACAACTGTTCTACACACAACTGGCAAATTCATTTTTGAATAAAAGTCAAACGTAGCCTTTGTGGTAGCCGACATCATTAATAATACAACAGGTCTGCTTTAATGTTCTTCAGTGCATGGAAATGTTGCCCTGAAAACACTTTGGGCAACTTCTTCTTACACTTCACACTATATACTGCACGTGATGGAGAAGGGTTCTGTTTTATTTATTCCTTTTACACAAAGGGAAGTCAGGGAGGTGCACAGCTACAGGGCTGTGTTGACAGAGGAGAAGCCACGATGTTGAAAATCGTGACACTGAGGTCCGTTCAGTGTGTTTCCTCCTCACACACAAAACTTCTCATGTTGAAGCTCAAAAACCCGCCTGCATCTCAACTACAAAGCAAAGAAAGGTGTGTGTGTGTGTGTGTGTGTGTGTTTTCACATGAAGCCATCTGAGCTGGTATTGTCTTTTATGAATTATTCATACAGTTACTACAGGTGCATTGAGTCTCTAGGAACTGTGCATGTGGTGAACTCCTGTGTCAAAGAAACAAGGATGAACCGTGTGGAAACCTGAACTCTTGGTTACAATGCACCTGACTTCTTGTGGAAAAGCTTTGGGTTTGAAAGAATCACTTCTTGTAGAGCCAGCAGCAAGTGGTCATTAGAGAGGATGTTTCAACACACAAGCACAGCACACGTTCAGCAATGATCACCTTAATTACAGAAAAACATCTCACTTATCCTCAGTGGCATCTGGTGAGATTCTGTTTGACACTTTGACACAATTTCACAATGTATTGCTGATGTTTTAGTTTTTTAGCACAACAAACGACTCCATCCAACAGTACTATATTGTTCCCTCCTCATAATGGTGCAGACTGAAGCCATGATCCTTCCTGCTGGGAACAATCGAACTGTGAAGACACACTCACTCACTCTACTTTCCAATTCATCCTCCAAGACTTCAAAGAAAACTTCAAACAACCTACTACAGAAACATAAGAAACCAAAGCTGATTGGCTGGAATGGATATTTAGAAGAAAGAAAGAAACGGTAAGTTCCACACAAACAAGGTGTGTGTGTCCGTTTTGCCCCCACCTGATTTCCTGTGGGAACTGTGCATTGGTGACCAGGAAACTGGAGATGTGGTGGGAATGGAGGAGGCGGATGAAGGTGTTGATTTCGGGGTACATGATTGGCTCACCCACCAGGGAGAGGGCGCAGTGTTTGACTGCCAAGCCCTCCTCGTACCGCTCAGGCTTCACTCCAGGGACACCTGGAGGGAGAGAGGTTTTAAAGTTGATTCCACATTTGACTTAATCGATGCCTCCAAACAACAAAATGAGGGGCCTCACATGTGGAAGTATAATTCGAAGCACTGCAATGCTAAAGCTTCGAGAGTCTGGCCCAGAGCCCAGTCCACCTCTCTCCCACTGGGTG
Source organism: Nannoperca obscura (assembly GCA_036024295.1). NCBI lineage: Eukaryota > Metazoa > Chordata > Actinopteri > Centrarchiformes > Percichthyidae > Nannoperca > Nannoperca obscura. The sequence continues at coordinate 10,945 of JAVQJL010033754.1, forward strand.
TTCTTGGACTCTGTATGAGGGATGGATGTTTTAAAGTTAAATTGCCAACTGCTATTAACCTTTAAGATTACAACACATGTAAAACAACCCAATGTATTCATAGTAACAGTTGAAAAGACAGCCAAGAAGCATGAAACACAGAACAAACCTCAGGCATCAAATGTTGCTGTAAAGTAGATTGACTTCCTGACCCAATGCACTGAAGAGTGAGGACTCAAGTCTCACTTTCTGTTAGTTATAGCTACAGCAAAGGAAGTTATGACAAAAGGAAATCAACCCTTAGGCCACCGGATTTACATAAGTTAGATACATAGGACAAGCAGGATTAGATGACTGGGACATGAGACTGACAAAGAACAGGAGACATGGTGAGTCTGTATTTGAATATGTCTGCTTTGGGGAGTTGGAGGGGGTTGGGAGGAAGGGGCTGCCAAGTAACATAAATGCAGCAGCATTATATAAGCCTGCTTTCTGCTGACAGTATAAAGTATTAAATGCTGTATGACATGACAAGAATTTGGAATAAACAAATGGGAAAAGCTGGTGGGAAAAACATTTCAGACTGTCGTGGGGATGTGATGTGATATTGCTGTAGCTACAGCAGATGCTATTTCATTTAAGAGTACATGCAGTGAATCTTAATTAAATCAAACATTTGGACTGCTGCCTTCATATGCTTTATGAAATGGTCTGTGAATTATTGATATGTTTGCAACTTTTCCTATGGTTGAACCTCAGAAATCAATTGTTATTACCTTTCAAGGACAAATTACATCTCGCAACGGCTGCAAAGACAAACAACAAGCTGTCGCCCGCAGGAGACACCCCACTTAACTCTGCTCAGAAGGACCAGCTGAGGACGATGGTGCATGTGTGTGAAACCTCATTAAAGGCATATATCTTATGGTATTATATTCTCACATAAGTCCCTCCCCTGAGGGGTTTGAGGGAGGGGGTGGGGGTGCTCTCTCTTTCTGAAATGGATCTCTCAGATAAAGAGTCTTTCAGCGAGGACCAGGGGATCTATTACGAGAAGTGAATTAGAAGCCGCAGAATTGATTGAAAGAAAGGCCACTGGTGGACGTGCTCTGGTGCTCTGGACTTGACCTGCAGTATCCTCTGCTTTGCAGACTTGATTTCCCGGTTTAATTTGCTTATGATGTTTGATGTCGGAAACACACTGAACACTCCCTGCTGGCAGTGTTTGGGGTCTACTCAGTGCATTCACTTGGTAAAATTAAACAAGGATATATCTGCTGGGAAGCAGGGGTGCGGTGTAGAAGTACAGTATGCATGACTGGAGTCATTTTAAAAATTAAAAGTGCTGAGTTGTTGTAGCGAAGAGAATCACAGAATAAACTATTTAATTCATGCGTTGACTTCGCTGCGAAAGTTAGAACATCACCAAGCGTCCTCTTGATATGCAAATGTTCTGCACAGTGACATAAAGTAGGCTGATGTTCATTTGAATTTAACCATATTGCCTAGAGCACTCACTCACGCAGGATAATTAGAGTTAAGTGCCAAACAAAGAGCTAATGGATGTAAAATGCTATTAATCAAACTACCAGCCAAAAACTCCGCCAACCACCACAAAGGTTGTAAAAACACAGCGTCCAAGCATTTATATGTTTTCACCAGATCTCCAAGACAAAACAGTGAATCTCTCCTTAACCAATGTTTGAATGGTTCAAAGTTAAAATGATCCATAACCCTGTTATATGCTGCCACAACATCCCGTGTCAACAGGAAGAAGCTAAATCACATTAAAGGAGAATACCATTTCATGGGGATCTATGCAAAATGATTACAGGCTCTGGGATTCAGGTGTTTGTTCCTAGTTTCAGTCCCCAAGATCACACTAAAGTTTTACAGGAAGAGGGAGCTGACAAGAAATATATCGTAAGTTAAGCTGACAGGACAATTTTCACATTTAAAGGGAGACTAAGAACTTCTCAGTGTAAACTGCTGCGTTACGTGTAAAACTGCCATTTGATGAGACGTTTCAGGCAGCACATCATCAGGCAGTCAGAGCAGAAACCAACCTGTTTAATCACACTGGAGGTCTGGAGAGTCCATTGTGCTAGACATTATAAAATGTATCACTGTCAAAGGTAAATGGAGATGAAGGCAGCCTAATGTGATTTTATAGTGCAACTGGAAAGACAATTATGGCTGATGATGACAATATAGGCTTGCGCTTTGCTCTAGTATGTTTCTAATTAGAAATGCAAAGCTTTACTTTGTAAATGCATCCGACGATGTGCTTTTTTAAATTTTCTGCACATAATGGAACTGTAGTCTGACAAATGTGGGTTTTTTTTACTCTAAGTGAACTAAGAAGCAGCTTACTGTCAACATAGGCTTAAGTGTGCTATTGTTCAATTATAATCACATCAGGAGTTACATTTTCCATGATGAGATGCATTATAAGACCTCATGAATGACTGCTCTGAGAATGATATTAGCTATAAAGTAGCCCTTTGAAGAATATATGTCTCAAAGGCTTTTAGCCTTTGGCATCTATATCATTTCCTGAGAACAATTGCTTCTCTGTGTTATAATGGGATCACCAGTGGCATTAGGGTTTGAGAGGCGGCCTTGTAACTGTAAGGTTACATGGGATCAAGCCAGGCTTTAGGAATACTTTGTCTGGAGGAGCAGGGATACGTGTCGGGGCGGCTGCGGCTCAGGTAGAGGAGGTCGTCCACTGATCTCAGGCCTGGGAGTTTTTCAGGGCTCCTGTCCACACGTCAAAGTGTCCTTAAGCAAGACACTCAAGCCCGGATGGTTGGCAGCACATTGCATGACAGCTCGCTGCCATCAGTGTGCATGAAAGGGTGAATGACAGGCTACTTGTAAAGTGCTTTGGATAAAAGTGCTTTAAGAAGCCATTAACATGTGAGCGAAGCCATCGTTGATGTAAGTGTCCCAATTTAAGGGTGTGCATTCAAATGTGACAATGTGAGCCACAGGAGATGATGGATCCCACAGTGTTGGTGACCAATGTGTGTGTGTGTGTGTGTGTGTGTGTCTGTGTGTGGTGATCTGCAGGCTACATTAGTTCAGAGTCTCACTGGGCTGCACGGCCACTTTTTCACACATGCTGTGACATACTGCTTTGACTGAGGCAATGCAAAACGCTTATTGTTGTGTTGTGACTGAGCTTTGGGTATTATTATTAGTACAAGTAGTATAAAAGAAGCTGTGGGTACGGAGTTAATTCTTCTAATACAAACATTACATAGTGTACATTCAGTTTCGCTTGTGTTCTGTAGAGGTTACAGCTCAAACGTCGATTAGTTTTGAGATAATAAAAAGAGTGATGTTGTGACAAATAAGACCCAGTGGAGGTGCCAGATTGGGAAATTAAATTGTGTGTGCGCGTGTGTGCGTGTGTGAGAGTGATTGATGAGGTATAACAAGGTTGTGACAAAACAGCAGACTGAACAGAATCAACATTTTGATCTCCACTCTGTTCCATTGCACGCTGGGTTACAAGAGGTCATGAGCAGTACACTGAAGATAGTAAGGAGGCTTCTTGTGTTGTGTGCTATTGTGACCAAGTGTCCTTCTCCAAGAAGGGCTGCAGAAACAGTGTAGCTGATGGATAGACTGATAGCCGGTCAGACCACTAAAGAAACTAGGTCATAGAAAGAGACGGGAGCCTCGTGTTTGCATGTGCGACCTGCTGAAAGGACCAACCTCTGAACTGTCGAATCATGCTCTGGTGCTTCTCCACGGCGTCCACAAGTATTTTCTCAGCAGGGTCCATCTTCCAGCGCCACTCTGTGCCCACAGGGTTGGTGTGATGTCTGTTAGTGGGACACAGATACACAGATAAGGACTAACAGCAGACACACTGGAATCATTCAGTTAGAAATGCTACTGTACCACTTCAGTTCACTGCCAGTGTCGCTCCAAGGCATTCCTCTGATTCAGATAGATTTAAGCCATTAGACTGGGTCATTTGACCAATAACATATTTCACTAGATTCAGAGGAGCATCTTTCTAACAAGGTGACAATGTGTATTTTCTCAGCCTATAAAAACATATAAAGAGAAAGAATTCATCCTGCTGTAATAAATTGCACCTCCTTTGGGTGTTAAAAACACCTTCTGACTGTCCAAGTGTGATGTCTCGGTGCAACAACAAATCCTGAGGCATCACAAGTTTCAGACAGTCTGTCGCATGCATATGCACATGCTCACATCACACATGCCAGCCTTGCACATCAAATCCAATTCCACCTGTTGCTACAGAGAGGGGGACGGTGAGAGCAGCTGCAACAACACGTGTACCCTGAAACTGCTTACTTCCTGTCATCCCACATAACTGCTTAAGAGAGAGCCTCATATCTGTGGCGACAGGGAAGCAGCACATTCTGACAGCGACCTTTCGGGGCGCAACACAGTCACCTTTTCAAATGGGACTTGAGGGGAGTAAAAGGCCCAATCTCTCACCAGTGTCACGATGAATCAGTGTCCACCTTTAGGCCTCGCAGTTATGATGGCCATTAGTCTTCTGCACGTAAACCATTAACTTGTTTGCTGAAGCCAGATTATCGCTCAGTGAAAGGGAGGAGACTTGACTACTTTACAAGTTAAGAAAACTAAGCGTGCAGACAATACGCGTTGCTTTCCCATTAACATGTCCGTGTAGCTACTGAATTCTTCCAGAAGGCAAACATTTTCTCCCTGAGTGAAGGGAGCTGATTGATTTCACACAGTTGCTCGGCCGCCACATGTTTTAGTTTGCAAAAAGTCTTTAAAAAGGACCCAGAATTCATTCTTCTTACTTAAATACTCAAGAGCCAGACAACTTGAATTTTGATGTCTATCTGAAGTCTGATCAAAGCCATAGTCGAAGTCTGGCCAGTGGCTGATTCTTCAGGTACTTACCTCCAGCAGAAGACACACTTGTTAGCGCAGGCGAGGCTGGGGGTAGTCTCCATGCACCGGTGGGACTCAATGCCATAGAAAGTGTGCTTGTAACAGCCTCCTCTCCCTCGCAACATAGACTAACCAACAGAAAAAAACAGCATTAATGTGAATCATGCAATCCGGTGCTTTATTGAGAAGAGTAAATTCCATTACCTTTGTCCATCGACAAAGCTTCACTCCGGAGTGACTTCCAATTAGTTTGTACCCTGTGCAGAGGGAGAAAGAACAACAGGTGAGAAGACTACGACTCAGTCAGTCCAAACAACACAGGCCCGGCAGCTGAGAAGGAACACACAGAAAGGTGGAGATTACATTTTCTCTGAGTGGTGCATCAACAAAGCCGAGCTCAACATTCGCTAAGTCATTTTCACTGAGAGTCCTCCGCTCCAGATTCTGAGCATCTCCAACAAAGCAATTAGCGGCGGCTCAGGGGCACGTCAATGGCAGAAAGGAGGGATAGCGTTTCACATTTCAGTCCTCTCTTTCAGCACAAAAGGAGGATAAAGTGTTTCAAATTCACTTTCTTCACAAGTCCACCTCTCTATCCTCTTATATTACCACGGGATAATACCATTGGCTACAAATTGCCACGTCCTTACAGGCTTCTCTGATGTCTGTCAAGGAGAACACTTTAATCTGTATCTCCTAATCTGCTCAAGAAATACCAGAACATGATACTGGGACTGCTTCTATGGGACGCTCACTTTAAACCAACGTTTAAAGAGACTTTCTAGTTGAGCCACACGGCAGCAGAACAGCCTGATGTGGAATTCATGTGGTATTTTTTAGTTAGGACCTTTACATGTGCTGCTATTAAATCCTGTGAGCTGAAATATCTCATTAAAACACAGCAGGACATTTGTGTGTGTGTGTGTGTGTGTGTGTGAGCTCTCGCCGTTTCCACAGATCTCAGGTTTGATGCTCGATGAGTCAAATACAAATGTTATTCATCAAGGCTGTTTAGAGTAGATTTGGTGAAAATACTTATTTATGATTTACCACCTGAATGAAACAACTTGCCATTGATCAAGGATCAATTAGTGTTCAAACACAAAAAAAGCACACATAGAATTCAATTTCTCTTTGGTTTGAACACCTAATGTTTGTTGTACCCAAAACATGCTGAGCAGCATCAAATGGTTTTTCCACCTGAAAACACCTTGAGAGCACGTCCTCCTTTAACCTCCCTCCTAGCACCTGCAAGACGCATCAATAATCCCGGCCCACAAGACAGGAAACGAGCTGCTGGCCGTTTAACTATTAATGACCTTACTGTAAGCAACGTCTCCCCTCGTGTTTGTTAGGGAAATTGATTTCCTATGCTTCCGTGTACTTTAACGTGTCAGTGGAGAGGATCAAGCCAAAGTGGGGTTGGGGGGGGGGGGGGGGGGGGGCGGAGAAGAAAAGCAAGGTTATCAGTGAGAAATGTCTTCTGCTGAAAAAGTACAACCTGTGCTGTAAAATAATCGTGCAAGGTTTCAATATTTGCAACAACAATAAAGCGTGAAGGTTCTGGAGTTCATGAGCACGTGCACAGGTATTAATAAAGTGCGTGTGTGTGTGTGTGTCTGTGCAATGCTTGTAAGCCAAGAATGTGCTAATTAAAAATGTCCAACACAAAAAATATATATAAATACTAAATGCACATTTGTCTTAATGAGACAACATCTGGTAGCAAATAAAAAATGAAAAACATAAACCCATTGAAAGTTACTCAAACATCTGCTTCTATGATTATATTAATGATCACCTGCTTCTCAACCAACTCTTTAAAAAGAAGCCTTACATTTGCCACAGCTCATTAACTGAAGGCTAACAGGTAGTGTGCTGCTACAAATACCTGCTGAATGGGAACAAATCATTACCCACAAGGCTTTTAATCTGTCCAGCACAACATCAGTGGTGCCCAAGCGATTTGGGTACAACATTATTGACAATTCTGCAAACAATTTCTACTTTGATCTGTGATACTTTGTCTTCCACTCTGAGCCGCCTGCGGGAAACAAAGTGAGCAGGGAGACGATGTGTTTAATCAAAGAGTTGGAAATTCAGCCCGATGTGTTTGAGAGGTCTGCCGCTTCTTACTCGGTTACTCCTTTTTCGAGAAGTAATCAAAAAGGAGATGAGAAAAAGCCCTTTCCAGTGTTTAGTGCCACGCTCTCTTGTGAAGGTTTACATATTACCTCATTTAAAACTCACTCAGATGTGCCAGTTCTTATATCGCATGTAAAACAATAGAGCTTTTGCTATTGATTAAAGTTGATGACATTTGTTTAGTCCTTACTAAAGGATAAAACAAATGTCCTTACAAATGCTAATTTAAAGAAACAGATTAAAAGGTACAGGCTTACACGTTTGAGTCCCATTTGAAAATTGTTTTCCTAAATGTGCAGCACCATTTTAAAACAATCTCGGACATTAAACAAGCGTTTCAATAGATTTGAGACTTTTTCACCCATGTCGTGCCAGAAAACGTCTGGACAGGAGATGCAGCCTTCCAAGACCCAATATCATTAAAACAATGCCAAAACTTTCATCCTTCATTCTTTTATTGCAAATAAAACAAAACTGCCCACCAGGACTGTCGGCTGCCAACATAAACGCCATGAAATAGGTCAACATTTGGTCAAATGAAGTGAAGTCTTGCTCGCAGATTTCTATTTATAGAGTGTTGTGTAAGCCAACAGTGGGGGGGTTACTGGCTGGAAATGACTGACCTGTGCTACACTAGTGGATGGACTAAATAGAGATAGCAACATGAGTCAATAACCCAGACTCAGAGGCTTTACGAGAGGCAAACACCTCCACGCAGAACATATGGATACACTACTTGCAGCTTCACGTACAGAAACACAGGCTGCAGCATCACATCTGACTCCCACATAAATCTGAACAGGCAGCACTATTCTTCAAATATAGAGAGATATATATCATCATACACACTAGATCATTGCCTGGAATATCAGGTGTGCATGTGCAACCAGAGATGTTTCAGTGAGTTAATGTCTGGTTTATACAAATGAAGATTGCAGTAAAACATATAGTCTTATATTATACAATCAGACCTTGTCTTCTTCTTCTTTCTCCTTCTAAAGGTAAGTTGCACTACACGGTGTGCACGCTGAATTAGGATGTGGGAGGAGAGAGGAGTGAAACTCTTTGAGACTGCACCCTGAGGACAGGAGGAGGCACAGAGAGTAATTGGACTGCAGTGCATTATTAAGTGCCATTAGACAACACAGTTCCCCAGCTTCACACTTCTCCTCATGCAGCACCTCTGACCAGCTCAACTGAACTATTTCTGTCAGAATATTAGAAGAAAGGCTGGAACAGAGGATGTAATTTCAGCAGATGGTAAACTCTAACATAATCCAACAGGAGCTTCCATTACGTGCTATACCACAGTCATTAAGCAGAGAATTGATTTGAGTAACAGGACACTTGATGATTCAGTTACCGGCGGTAAACTGAGTTTGAGAAGGGAGACTCTGTCTGTGACTTTGATCATGGGTGAATTTGTATAGTTTTGTTAGATTTACTGCTGAAATAAAAAAACTGGCATGACTCATAATTCATGTTTTAAAGTGATTTACAACTTTGCTGCCCTTGTGGAACGAGCAAGGTTAAGGATATGCTGACAAGCAGCTGGTGTGCTGGGTCTGTAATATGATTTTTTATTGCAAAGCAGTGCAGCTACATAATTTGAATATATTACCCACAGTCACCAGTGACACCAAGCAGATGTTCTTTTAGAAATGGCTACACAGTTTTACACGAATCAAACGCAAGCGGTGTCAGTCACTGACCACACTGATGTTCTCTTCATCTTTCTTTCTAGTTGTTGTGTTTCATGTTCTAATCTCTAACTTCATTGTACTAAATCTGAATGCCCTTCCTTCTCACCTTGCTTTGTCAGTGCTTCTCTAAGGGCAGGGGTGATCATCTCTCTTCTTTCCCCTTCATCTTCAATCTTCTTCAGTCCGTTCAACTTGGATAGCTTCACCATCTGGCCGTCTCCTCGACGCTCCTCGCTCTGCGGCAGACACCAAACTCAAGAGTTAGTTACTGTTTATAGCCGTGATGGTATCTATTAAAGATCTGAAGAAAAATGAATTCAGCTGCTCTTGTATAAATATAATTTATGAAGAAAGAATATGCATTTAATATTGAAGTAAAGAAGTAGACACTTAAGTAAGAAAACCCAGTGCTCTTCAAGGACAGGGCCAATGGCCGAAAAAGAATGTATATAATAAATAGTTCATATAAAAGCCCTTGACGTTATCAGGGAATTGAGAATGTATACCATTTATTAAAAACTAAAGATGCCAATAATTTACTTCACATGGACACGTGGGGATGTTAAAGACTAAAGACGAAACAGAACAAGCAGATGTAGTGAGACTTGCAGGCTTGAAACTGAATAATACTCAAAGCCAGCTTTGACATTCCACACTGCAACAGTGCTTTCTGTCATTAAGGAGCAGAACAACCACCCTGCCTTCGCCCGTCTCTACCCTGGTACTTGTTAGGTGCAAAAGCGATGCAGTTGCGTGTGTGCAGACCTGAGTGGCATTTCCTATAGTCTGTGAACTTAGTCCAGAACTGTCCAGGTTAGCAACGAGTCTTTGGGTGACATTGGCGGAAAAGCTTTGACGTTCCCCGCAGAAGAATGTCGAGAAATGAAGACGTGTGTTAGGACATTGCTCTGCAGGTGCATTAATCACAGCCGTCACCGAAACACACTTGGAAGTCCTGAAATGCTGACGGATCAATGTTCTGAAATTACAACGTCAACAGAGGAGGTCAACAGAAACTGTACGGCACAATGATTTTTCAAAAAAGCCAGACTGAATACGTAGCAACTGCTTGCTGTGTGACTTGATGCCGCTTCAAGGAACTAAGTTCAAAGCAAGAAACTCCAAAGAGCTCCTGCAAAGAGTTTGATAGGACTGGAGATCAAAGTGGGGATTCTGCAGTCCTTGCATGACTTTGTGTGTGACAGAACCGTCCGCCATCTTTGAATAAAAGGGGCATCATCCTGTCTGTACAGTACAGGGTCATGTGGTTTAAGGCCCTTCAGGGGCCCTGTGAAATGTAACAGCATAACAAGACAGTTGTTGGACTTTACCACAACAGCTGTCTTTTCTTGATGCTAAAGCTTCTGCAGCCCATTTGTATGAAAGACTAACCGCTCCCCTCAGGCCAGGATTACCTTACTGCAGTGTGCAGCATTTGTATGTAAATCTAAATATTTTAGAGATATGCTGCTTACAAATACAACAGAAGATTGATTAAGTCCTGCTAGAAAAGTCGCCCAGAGCATCAGAACAGGTAATACTTTTCAAAGAGGCGTGATGGACGAGCTGCCTTTGAGATTAACTATGTTAAGTGACAGCTCCACCCAATTACTGCACCACTGCTACTGCTTGGGCTTGTCTATAGGGATCTATATGTCACATTCTCAGCACAGCATCGCTCACAAGAGGCCGATACTCCATCATCAAACACTGATGGATGTTTGTATGTGAATGTATTCGCTGCTTCCTGTGCAGCTCAGGCACCAACCCTTGTTCACTGAATGCTACTGACATGCCCCTACTGAGTCTTAATGATGGCTCTGTGAACACTGGGGAAACACGGTCTGTGTGCTCGCTTGTGATCATCATCTGGCCACGTGATGAATGTACGATGAATGTTCACTCTCCTTTTAGCTCTGCTCTTGGTCTCTACCAACTCTGGACGTAAACAACAAGCTACCAAAAGCTCCCAGCTAGTCTCTAACTGTGTCTGTCCACTTAATGAAAGGTATCTTCATCTCTGCTTGCTCGCTCTGCACAAGAAGCTGAAAATATCAAACACAGCCGTCAAAGCTTCTCAGGTTAATGATGTGTTGCACACCAACTCCGACCTGGCAACAGTCCCACAGCAGGAAATGGATCAAAAACCTCAGACAAAGTTTAGATGCCAACAATTTATACAAACAACAGAAATGAAGCTACTGGCACTGCTGGCAGAATAGCAACAGACTATGACCAAAGACTGATGTGGACTAACGTTGGGCAGAATGAGCTCTCAGTCACCTGGTGCATTTGTATTGTATAATAATAATATAATGTGCATCATCATCAAGTTTAGCAGCGATAGTCATCCCCACCTCGGGCTGCAGAGAGATCTGGGCCATGCTGATCTGCAGCCGTGTGCGGTCGGTGGCTGGCAGCAACAAAGAGGGGGAAAACTAAAGAGCCACTTGTGCTTGGATGAGATAACTTAACCAAGAGAGAGACAATTCTTTATTTCAGTAATTGTAAGATCATAATCAACTAGAGGCAGACGTTTACTCGAGTGTAATGAGTTTGAGAGCGTGAAATGTCACAACCCAGTTCAAGTACAGAGCGGCTGCAGGAAATCTTTGTGTCCTCAGTCTGGGATACAAAACCCCTAAAACGTATTCCTCTATTTAATAATTTAACAACAATTAACACTTCTCCCTGGGAACCCTTTCACAATCTGTTCCGCCAACTGGACTAAAGGAACAGAGCCTCAAGAAATTAGTAGCAGTGAAGTCAAATGTGCTGCTGTTACATTTCAAACATTACCATGAGCGGTAAGAAACTGTACCAACTTGTAAAATACTGAATTTAAAAACAGTAAAAGCCAGTAATCTACAGCAAGGTGACATAAACATAAGTATTCAGTGTTTGTAAATCACCTGGATGACTCACAACTCACACCAGCTGATTGAAAGCACGTCGTCTGTCATTATCAGACACATCCCTCTTTGTTTTAGTGGCTGCAGCTCTGGAGAAACCCAGTCACTCCGGTTGAGGGGGGAAAGGAATACGCTCTGGCTTGTTTGCATTTCTTTAAACCAACCACAATCGTTTGGGCGGCGATACGAGAGTGCGTATAGTTTAGCTTCGGTTGTTGTGGTGAAATCTGTTGAACGGCCATCATGCAACAGAGAATTCATGCAAACAGAGAAGTGACAGTGAGTTACATGCGGTTTCTTCACAGAGCTGATTTTAAGCTGCAACCGAGTCTCTGCCATCACCTAGTGGTCAAACACACAGTGAGCTGCAGCTGCTGCTGTGCTACAACACTGACAATAAATCCTCTTCAGCCTTTTTAACCCGAGGCTGAAGTTAGTTTTTTAATTATTCCACAATATTCAGCTCACTAACAGAGTCCTGAACAGACCTCGGCTGGCTCGACGCTGGAAATGAGCTACGGACATATTTTCCAGTCAGAGGAATTTCCTTGTTCACACTTAATTTGCAGCTTGCCTAAATACTTGTCGTCTCTTGGCAATAGCAAATCAAACTAATTACATCTTGCAGCGCCTGCACTGTGTGACCAACAAGTGTGATGATACGAGTCACCGCAGCAAGTAACTCGACTTGTCTTTACAGCAGGTGAAATGGAAGTCAATGTCCACATTTCACAGAGAGAAATGGGAAACCTCCAGGGAAAGAAAGACAAAAGGAACCTGCTTCTTCGTAAAATGAAATGAAAACACCTCGAGTCTCCCTCCTCCTTCACTGTGGCAGACATAACTGAAAAGAACTGAGCTTCCCCGGACTCCTCCAGTCAACTGCTGTCTCCAGCCACGGTGTAAGAACACATTCATGTAGGGCTTACAAACAGGGCCTGTCCAAACCTCACAGAGCTGACACACAACACACTGTAATATTGATGTCACGGGAGAAGAGACAAGCCCGGGAGAGCAATCCAGCTGTGGCAGCACAACATTAACTTTGTCATCAAGCATTATGCTTTCACGAGAACAAAGCTGAGGATCCAGAGCGGCTCCAGTCGACTCTAGAAGAGCAGGATCAAGAGCATCTGGTTGGTATGACTGGATTTTTCCAGTTGAGGCAGCAGTTTGGAGGTGATGCAGTGCAGGCAGAGATCATTAAGAAGCAGCCGGAGGTGTGAGGCAGTGGGACATTCATTATGTCCCTGAGGGACAAATAGATCAGTATCATTGTTTTTGCTACAACAGCTATATTACATATGTAATAAAAGTGTAATAAACTATGAAAACATCAAATACTAAACAGTATTTTGGCTTTACTGTTAAATCAGCTAGCAGGCCTATAGCATCAACAAGAGTCACCGGGTCTCTACGGCAGTTTGCTCTGATTGATTTCTGTCGTCAACAGGAAACTAGCAAGAAGCTATTGCTCTTGAGGTACGAGAGGGCTGCCAGATACATTTAATAAATCTCTTTTCCTTCCACTTCCCCCACTCTCACAGTGACAATCCCTCTTCCTTCTCCTTTTTTTCCTGCCTTCCTTGAGTCACTCGTTCCTCACAAGTCTGTGGAGTGGGCGTCCTCGCTCTTACGCAAGCCTCCGTTTCTCGCCTGCCGGGGTCTGGTGTCTATCAACCCATCTGCCACTGCTCCTCCACTGACACAACTTTTTCTCTTTACTCAACACACTCCGACTGGGCCACGGTGGTGGAGGCTTACAGAACTCAACACGGAGATGCTGAAAATAAATGTGCTGGATGACGACAGAAGCTCCAGTTTTAAAATGACTCACCACCACTAAACTGTGATGTTGTGAAGCAGGCAGCTCGGGACTGCATGTGTAAACACAGCATACAGTTCTGAATGCTCACGTTTAGTATTTTAGTTTTTCTGTGGGGTTATCAGAGTGGTAGCATCACTCACACAGGATCAGCTAACCGAGCTGCAGAGGAATGTGGCTGCTTGTGAAGTGAAAAGACACCTGAACGTTGCTACACGTGGTGTCCGTGTGCTGGAAGACAGAGACCTTTGCTTTCTTGGCACGGATCATGATGTTGCCCAGATCCTCCATGTCAACCACTGAAGCAGATCTGTTCTCGTCCTGCAGGCCAGACTCCTCCTCGTCACTGCTGGACTCCATCAGATCCTCCTGAAACAGAAAGGAACAGTGGAAAATGTAAATGATCCTCCGGCGTGGAGCGAGTCACATGTTCTAACCACAACCAATTACAAACGTGTCCATGATGAAGAGAGGGAGCCCTTAAAGAACGCCTTTATTAAACATCACGATCTCCTCTCGGCCTGCCAGACTAGATTAAAAGTTTCATAAACATGTGTCTTGTATTGTCGAAGCTTCTGCTCCACATGTGCGGCGGCAGAGAAGTCACGATGATCCCTCCTCAGTTCTCAGCGACTCGTGGTTCCGGCAGAATGTCACCTCTGCTGAGTGTTGAAGAGAGGGGAGGAAATCTCAGCTAGAGTTGGCTCCGAGGTGCCTGCTGCCATGACAACCGGTCATCTGTGTGTGCTGTGATGTGCATGAAAGCTGTGTGTGTGTGTGTGTGTGTGTACCCTTGCCTTCTTGGGAAATGTGTTACATGTATTTCAGTGAAAAACTACGTCGATGTTTGGACCCGATGGACGGCGTTGAAGTGGAGCTGCAACACGCTCACTTTTGAAAATGCACAACACGAGTGCTACTAAAGAAAAGCTCCTGAGAGAATCAGACTCGTCTCCCGGAGTCCTCATCACATTTTAATCACATCGTTGGAGTGCAACATGAGGCCATCAGGTCCAGCCGCCTGCTTTGTAATGTTCAAAGACATCATCATAAGTCAGAGGACATTCTCCTAAGAAGACGCACACTTTGTCTTCTTCTTATCTCACTGATGTCCTCTTTCCACCAGATCACCTATTAATGATAAGAGGACGTTGAAGACCAGAGACCACTGCTGCCTTCTCCATCCTTTCTGTCCAACCTGTAGAATAGGACACGCCCACTGAGGTCGTCTCAGTTTGCAGTTCAGGTCCAAGAAAACCTGAAACCTGAAAACCCACTTTTCGGGTTTCGAACCAACTCATTTTTGGTCGAAATGCTCAGAACAGTTTAAAATTAGGTGCACGAACCAGAACCGAACCCACTCCATGATGCTGGAGAAGGGGGAACGTTTGTCTTCACCTGCGTGTTTGCATGCTGGGTCATGGAGGACCAGATGAAGTCTGTCTAACATGTACTGGGCAGAGGTAAGGCTGCACGATATCCTTCAAAACAACGCATGAAACGAATGAGCATTGTTTGTATTTAATATATTTCAGAATCTAATAGTAATACAAGGCACCTTTATTATATTAAATACTAAACTCTATCTCATTAAATGTACATTTTGTAAATCATTACAACCTTAGGCAGAAGCCAGAACCCTGTCACTCAACTTTAAGGAGGATTTGTAACCACTGGGTGGTATTTTTACCTCGGAGCTGTTATTCTGCAGGGCTGCTGCCTCCTCCTCCTGCTCCTGCTCCTCCTCCTCCGCCTCCGTCCTCTTGTTCTTACAGCAGCCTCCCGTCTTACAGTTCCCACTGCAGCTCTTCTTCTCACCCTTGGCCAGGGCCTGCAGGCGGTCCAGGAACTTCACCTTCCAGGCCAGGAAGTCTGCCTGGATGCTGCCGTTGCGGCTCTTCACCACGTTGCAGTCTCCCTCTCCTCTGGTCATGATTCTCATGCCACTCAGCATCCAAAGCCACTTGTCCACGTTTGTACCCACCTGGTGAGGCAGGAACAGTGGGTTGAATCAGGTTTAAACAACTAAAGTCCAAATAGTTAGTGAATTCTTCCCACTACTGATAGAACTTGGACATGGACCACGTCTTACTGTATTATAGTGGCCAACATAGACCGAGTTGCCAAGACCAAACACGGCATATCTGAGGCCTCGGAGGAAGGTCTTCCCGTATCTGAAGTCGGTGGACGCCTCCTCCAGCCACTTGCAGAACCACTGTGCGTTCTCTGTGGGCGCTCCGTCAGTGTAGGTCGCCACAAGAAACACGCACACCGAGCTGCTGGTGCTCTGAATGGAGACACAAACGCAGCGTCTCAGTCTGCAGCAGTTATTATGGAAGCTACGTGATAAATGACGATAAACCTGTCTTACCTCATCAGCAAGTCGATCGTCGGGATCGTAGTCTTTCATGTCAATCACCTCTGCCGGTACACCCAAAGTCTTCACCTCCTCCGACAGCTCTTTGGCAAAACCCTGAACAAACGAAGAGTCTCGTCAGACGTCTCGCAGCGGAACATTTCGCCTGTTATTGTGGGATGTTTTCTAGCTCCACCTGTTTAACTCGTCTTGTGAAACGTATTGTGTTCAGAGATGGATACATACAGATCTTACACTGCATTACTACTTTAACATCAGAGACCGGTGAGATTCAGAATCTGTACCTTTGCTGTTCCGGTTTGTGAGCCGTAGAAGATTTTAACTCCTGACACGTGCACCGTAGATTCTCTGTGATTGTTCTTCACAGCTTCGTAGACCAACGCGCCGCCGTCTTTGGAGAAGATTTTCTACAAACACACAGAGTAAGACAAGTTACACAGAAAGTAGGTGGCGTAGGTTCAGTTGTGACATGTTTGTGACTCAACACAGTTTTATCAAGAGCAGCACCGTTGGAAGTACAAAGAGCAATATGTCTACACACAAGTGAAGGTGCTCACCTTCTTCAGAGCCATCTTCAGTGAGAACCAGAGCCCGAACACAACAGCAGCAGCTGAATACAAGTACAGCCTGTTGTGCCACATCGACATGACATAGCTCTCAGTGGGACTGTGCTCATTGTGGGAGCCTGCAGAGACAAAACACACCAGTGACAGAGGTGTGGATATTACAGGTTTGAGGTTTGATAACGTCGCTACGTGCACGACCACAACGCAGCAGTGGTTGTGACCCACAGTGGCCGATCATGAAGCAGCAGGGAGACAACAACAGGTCAGGATTCAACCCCGACCTCAGTTCACCTGCAGCAAAGAGGCGGCTAACAATATGTGCTAGCTAACACCTGCACCGACGTTAGCTAAAACACAACTTAAAGTAAGTTTCCAGTCCCGTGAAGATGTTAATACTCACCTTTAGTGTTCGATGTAGACACACAACCTGTGAAAAGCAAAAGAAGTACGAAGAAACTCAGCATTTCTGCAAACGCTTGATCACAATACACAGTCCTCTGCAGGTGATGCTGCGTGCAACCATGTTGTTTGGCCGCTGAGCATGCTGGGAAGTGTAGTTGCATTGTTGACGATACGCTCGAAGCAGTGTACGCGACTTTCAAAGCAGCAAAAATACATATCGATCCCTCGACAAAAACCGCGTTTTTGATTCGTCTTCACACCTGCCAAAGTTTACGTTTTATTTTGAATGTCTTCACCGGAAGTATTGCTATTATAACATTTCTTGCTTGTGTGTTTATTTAGAACATTTTGTTTTGAAAGTGTCCACCTGGATATCTGGTCAGGTATCGTGTCAGCCTTCTTTCTTTATAAAGTCGATGTCTGCCGTGATGCCGTGAAGCTGGTAGTGTCGCCTGGATCAGAAGTGTGTTTGTTTACTGGCCTCTAGCGGCCACAGAGAGAAACAGCAACATTTAAATCAGTCAAACTAGCGTCGACGCAAACGTGATAGAATACTAACACTTCCGGTAAATACTTTCAAAATATAGCGACCAAAATGAATCATTCAAAAACAAAGTTTTCTTTTGTGGTTACGGTAAGAGTACAACTCCACATTCATCAGTGAGAATAACACAGATATTAACACTGATTTTGACTATAATTTAATAGCCATAGTAATGTTAGTACTGATGTAAATAGTATTTGTGTTAAAAAATTACACTTTGCTGTCGAACAGCATTCAAATAAATAATCTGTGAACGTTTTGTTTATATTCATGGCTATACTCATACTTATGATCATGATCGTGTAGATAAGTAAGTAAAGATCAAGTGTAAAGTCATCTACGGCATCAACTCTACCAAGTTTTAATGCAGACAGAAGTGTAACACATTTTCCGGTGAACACTTTTTTGAATCAAACCTCCAGCTCGTTAATTTCTGACACTTTAACTGTCATTAGCGTCTTAAACATTTTTTTAACTTTTGATCTGTTTTTTTAAAATTAACATAAGTCGTTAAATGATTAAAATCACACTCCGGAACTGTTGTTCAACGTCGACGTTTCACAGCGGACCCTCCTGAGACACGCACTCGGGGCTCATCTACGACGTTGTTCTCCGGCAGCGGATTTCTGTTGACAGCAGCAGCCTGGACGGATCCCGGTCTACCGATCAGCACGATGTCTATATTCACACCCACGAATCAGATCCGGCTGACCAACGTGGCGGTGGTGAGGATGAAGAAGGGAGGGAAGCGCTTCGAAATCGCCTGCTACAAGAATAAAGTCGTGAGCTGGAGATCAGGAGCGTGAGTCACGTTCAGGGTTTCAAATATAGTCACTGAAACATCTGCTTTATTATCTCTCTCTCTATATAAGTAATTTCATTTCTGGTTTGCTTTGTAAATGTCAATGAAATGCACCTGTGTGTCGGTTTAATGCCTCTTCGTGCTCCGTCACAGACACGTGACCGTCCAAACATTGTGTTTTCTTTCAGAGAGAAAGACCTGGATGAGGTTTTGCAGACACACTCTGTTTTCGTTAATGTGTCCAAAGGTCAGGTGGCGAAGAGGGATGACCTGACCAAAGCGTTTGGGACCGATGATGTGACAGAAATCTGCAAACAGGTGAGGCGTCATCTGCTGCCTGTAACTGTTCACCTTCACTTCCTGTCCTTTCACCTGCTGTTCTTCTCTCTCGGACAGATCCTCCACTTCCTCTCCTTTCACCTGCTGTTCTTCTCTCTCGGACAGATCCTCCACTTCCTCTCCTTTCACCTGCTGTTCTTCT
>JAVQJL010033757.1:0-28741 GCA_036024295.1 Nannoperca obscura
ACCCACACACACACACACACACACACACACACACACACACACACACCCACACACACACACACACACACACACACACCCACACACACACACACACCCACACACACACACACACACACACAGGTTTACACTCTCATTACCACAGATTGAGATTATCCCAGTGCATCGACTGGATCTGCTTTACATCTACAATACAGAATGAGTTGTGACAAGAAGTTCATGAGCTTTACAGCAAAAGTCACAAGGATTAGAACTACAAAAACAGAATGACCACGCATGTATGTATGTCTACATGTTGTACATGGTGCCAAGAATGTGTAAAAACTAAAATAAATGTTAGTAACTAGACACGCTGTTAAATATGTTCTAATTAGACAATGAGTTACACGTTTTTGCTGTGTAGGACATTTCGCTATATGTGAATGGAGCCCTACACGGCAGGTGCCACTGCAAATACTGACACATACTGTGTAGCTACAGGCTCAGCTGCGTATCCAAATGCAGTGACTTCAAAGAGTTTGGAAATGCAATGCATTTAGAGTTTGGTAATGCTTAGTTTAAAAAAAAAGATACACTAGAGCTATGAGTAGTCGATTAATCAATTAGCTGTTTGACAGAAAAGTAATGAGCAGCTATTGAGATAATGAATTCTTTGTTTGACTCATTTTACCAGCAAAATTCCAAACATTTGCCATTTCCAGCTTCTCGCAAATGTGAGGATTTGTCGCTTTTCTTTGTCTTACGTGATAATTGAGTGAATTTCATTTGGTTTTTGGTCAGACAATCAAGGCTCTGGAGAATTGCGTTGGTCATTTTATGACTATGAATAATAAAAAAGAATGAATTATAGCTGCAGAAAAAAAAAAAGTTTTTGCAAAACTACTAAACATTGTCAGTGCGTCACCCCACATGGCAACTAAAAGAATTACCTGCTGTTGTGTACTTATCGGAAATGATGATCGCATCTTTTGAAAGCGTCTTCTTCTTCTTCTGCTTAATGGAACGTTATTGCAAAATTTCATTGCAATTGCTGCACGCTTGTTTGCTCGCTTGACTTCAATTCAATTCAGTGTAGGTACGCGATTTGAGACACAGTACAACTAAATTAACTAAAGAGTGTTTTTCAGACACAGACAGAAGGGATTTTTTAATAATTGTTAGAATAACCAGAAGTTTTCTTTCCTGGCTTCATTTACTGCCACATGCAGCCTTTAAATCACACATCAAGAAAGAGGAAATGCTTTTAAAAAGGTGTGCAAATACTTGTGTACTCATGGAAAACTGGAGTGAGTGTGAATTTTCAGCCCCTATTCCATCATATAGGTCTCTTCCGAGCTCTTTGTGCATTTCCCACATCCCTCATCCTACATTCTTTGCTCCTGAGTAATCTGCCCTTCTCCCTGATGATATCATCATGCATCACAGCATCATGCAGTTCGCTCCTATTTTCAGATACCTGCGCCATGGAGGAAAGCCAAACAACCACTTCCTGTGTGAGTGTGTGAGTGAGTGAGTCTGGGTAAGGGGGGCTCAGGGTGATCTCATCCAAGAGAATGCACCACGTCTGGTTTGTGCCCCACCGAATGTGCATGAAAGAGAAGGAATGAGTAAATAACCGAGAAAGTAAACGCATCAACCAGTTTGTTACATGTATAGTATTAATATGAATTTATGACCTAATGCATTCAAAAAAGACAATTTTCACATGATGAGTTAGAGGTTTCCTTACCAATTTGTCTTTGAGCCTCTCGCCCTTGATGTGGAACTCCACAGCAGTGGGGCTGGGACTAGGGCTGGGGCTGGGACTAGGACTGGGGCTACAGGGGCTGAGGTTGCTGCTGCTCCCTCCGCTGCCTCCACTGTGGGTGCTGCTGCTGTCGTCCGCCCGGCTGACCTTATAGACGGTGACACAGCTAAGGCCTCCGCCCCCCAGGGGAAGCCACCCACCGCTGGAGTCATCCCGAGTCATGACCACTGCTCTCACACGCGCATAACTGTCACTGTGGGGGAGGAAGGGAGGAGAGGAAGGGAGGAAGACGAGGAGGGTGGAAGGAAGAAGAAAAGTAGTGCATTTAGTGAACATAATCAGGAGTAATTAGCATTTAAAAAATTTACTTTCCTTAAGGGTCTTTTCTTGTGACCTTTTGTATCACTTGGATTACAAAAACATCATCGGTAGACAGCCTACATGAAAAATCAGCCCACATAATACAGTTGAACCACAGCATAAACTAGTTGTAGTACAATACGTGTGACGAACACTATACAGACGTACAGTTAAGATAAAGCCATGAGTCTAAAGAGAGTTCCACATCAGCGTTTAAACTGAACTACTCTGGTGCCGAGATTAAATAAAACAAATGAACCCATGGGGAAATCTGCATGGTGGCAGAAGCTATTACTAGTAACAAGCTAGCCTAAAATCTGCAACAAAACTAAAAATAGAACGTGAAGGAACAAAATCAAGAATTCAACTTTGGATTAAATAGATATTTTGGTGATATAATATACTGCTGGCTACGATCTCTAAAGCCTGAAGCAGTCTGTGTATGTTTAACCCTTATTAGAGGGTGACTGACCATGTGGCCACATTCACTGCTGATTTTCAACCTTTCCCCTAAAGCTAGTGGCTTCAAACTAGACAACACATGATGGGGGCCCCTGCTTACATTGTCCACTTTCCTTTCTTCATTCCTATGATACTGCTATTACTTGTCCCACGTCACCTACTAGGGCTTTGAACCACACCGTAATACAATGTAAGACGGTTGTCTGTAATACATAATTCTCTTTGTAACTGAAGAAAAACATACTAATGAAAAGGAAAAATGAGAGTATTCACTGTATCGTGAAAGGCGTTAGGTATCAGAGGTTTATACACAGCTTGCATGAGCCGGTGTGTACAAAAATACATAAAGCTTCAGTTTTTTTTTCAGTCATACAGCAGCATAAACACCTCTACTAAATGTATTGCTATATTGGTCCCAGTGTATCAGCACACTGTGTCACACCATACTTTAATACTGACTATTAATTCTACATCCCTCACTTTTCTCTCTCTCGCCACCTCCTTTGCATCTCTGTCCCTTCACTTGGAGTCTGATGTTTCCCTGATTAGATAACGCGGACTGCACTGGGCCACCGGAAATGACAAAGGTCAGGGTGTGCTGAGGGCAGCGTTTTGCAGAAACTCCTAGTAACATATTAAAAGCTGGGGAAGATCTGAGAGCTGACAGAAATGGGCAAAGAGAGTAAAGAATGTGACTGCCGGATGTCTCCATGTGACACATTGCTCTCTGGCCGACGTCCAGGTTGACCAATGCAGATGACGTCACAGGGTCCCACACGTTTTGTAAAGAAGTTCTTCTCCGACAAGAAAGTATGAAACGTGATTAATGGACAGTAATGTCACTCACTGACAACATGTAACATATTACACAGTTACACAGCTACAAAAGTAGCTCCTGCGCTACGAGAAGAATGGCTGCGTCCTCCCCCTTACTGCCTCTGCTTTCTAAATCACTGTCTACTCAATAAGGCTAACCTTTGGCCTCCTGCCTTCCACACCCTTGGCAAACCTCAGTGCCCAGGTTATTGGTTAGTAATTAATCCGAGAGCCAGTGAGCATTAAATCTGAAGCAATTTTTTTCTCCACGTGAAAGCTTTGATATCCTGGCACCTGGTAATAGTTGACAAAAGTTCCCTCGAAGGATTGATGAGCACGATAAATACGGGTAACTAACAAACAAGATGGCCTTTTGAAAACCACGCATTTAATCCTGGTCTGTTCTCTCTCTCACACACACACACACACACACACACACACACACACACACACTTCAAACTAGAGACAAATGTGTTTAGCTATTTTATCAGGATAGCCTATATAAAGTAATTTATGACTTTTCTGCATAAATTACTTTATAGCAAGTTTCAGATCAATGGTCAGCTGTCCGGCACGCAACTTCACTGTTTAAGTTCACTCTCGCCACTCTCTTAGTGTCGTTTTCAGCTGTAGAAGGCAGCTGATAAAGCAAAAAAGCTCTAAAAACCCACCGTACACTACCTGGTGAGCACCTAACAGCAGATAGAGTTTACAGTTAGCAGTTGGCTGATGAACATAGCGGAACATTTAGCAGATCAAGTTTTCCTAAGGAGTTCCTGGCAGAGACCAAAAATGGAGCTAAAAGAAGAGATAATATTGACCTAACATCATTAGGTGGATAATGTAGCTTAAAGTTTAATCAAAACTTCTCATTTTCAAAATCACTTCTACTGTAGAATGAAAATCTATTTAATATGACTTGTTGTGACTCTTTAATTCCATGCCCCAGTCCAATAGGCCAGAAAAATTATTATTACATTTAATTGTTTTCGGTTGGTTTCTTGACGGCTATCAATATTCTGTCTACCAAAGCTTAGTATCTACCCAATCAAGCTAGAACATTTTTATGGTTATACTCAAGCAGAAAGTGCATTGGTTTCCTGTGAAAAAGGTAGGAAGAGATGAGGAGTAATCTGCAATCAATGACTGCTGACGAACGTGAATTAACAGTTTTACGTCTGCTACTACAACCGCTTCAAATCAAAGCCAGGTGAAACGGCATTCTTCTGTCATTAGAGAAAGACACATTGGTAAAGTTTTTGATCTATCTCATCACAAGCAGCTAACTATATATCATGCTTTACTTCTAATTAATTAAATATTCTTTATACCCTTGATTATGTTTCCTCGTTTTGACCTTCCCATAACTCCTCACAAATCAATACATCCAAACAATCCTTCGGGCAGACTGAATGTCTATCAAATCCTTTAATGATATTAAATTTGGTAGAGCTGTGCACAGACTACTGCCTGCTCAAAGTTGATGCCTTGCCAATCTGTCTGTTTTCTCAGTCAGTCACTGTGCAAACGAAAGTGGACAACACTGGAAGTCTTTGACTTTTTATTACAACCATAATACCAAGGACATTTTCAAATATGATGTTGTGTTTTTCTGCCACATAATGACTAAACTGATCCAAACATAAGGAACTATTGTGCCAGTCAAATACGAGCAAATAATAATGGATAGTAGGGCTGAACAATAACAGATATGGAATTTATCAAATGACCAACGTTATCATTTTCGTATAAATCTCAATGTACTCGTATCTCAGTTCCCAGTTTTCACTCTCACATGCCGCCCCCGAGCTTAAACTGTGACTGGTCGTCGGAGACTGACGGAAAAACAAAACCACGACTAACTTCCCCCTTGCAGGCTCCAAGCAACACCCTTTTCTGGTTACACCTCATAACAGCGCTGCAGAAGTAGTGCTTAACCTTACATGAGAACCCTTGCCACAGCCGAAAATTTTTTGGGCAGTATAACAGGCAGTAAAAGAGGGAAATACTGCTGCTGTTACACCCCTCTATGGCCCCCAATAAAGGATGCGGGTGATGGGTGCAGGAGGAGCTGTCAGTCAGGCAGGGGTCCCGGGGGTGAACAGAAGGCAGGCGGTGGTGTCGCTCAGCCATGACCAGGGCACAATGACCAGGGCCTGACCCTTCAGACCTACCATCACACACATGCCAGCAACCATGACACTCACAGGGAGGGGGGTAGGACCCAGAGAGGAAGTTAAGTGGACTGTGTGTATATGTGCATTTTTTGCATCTAGCTGAAAAACACCAATGTGAGCCTTGTTTTATGTCATGGTTTAGTCACGGTCAATAATTTAAATGAACAACTTTTTTTTATTCCCCTTTAATTATTCTTCCATTTAAAATAGGGGAACAAAACCTCCCATTCGCTCTTCTTCTCACGCACATACAAATCTTTCCTATGGTAAAAACAGTAAATGGTCCAAAAAGATATTTGAGTGCAACACACACACACACACACACAGTTCAGAGTGGGATGGTGGAGACAAAGGCTGGCCTCCACGCCCCTTGCTGGGAGCACACAGTCGACTGGACACACAATTGAGAGCGGAAGCAGATCAGCTGGCCTGGGCCTGCGAGCAGGAGGGGGTGGGGGGGGATAGAGTGAAAGGAGCCCCCCATACCAAATTATTCCAAGTTATTCTGCTGGATGACTGACTTCATTTCCGACCAAAAGCAGGAGAGAAAAACAGAGGGAGGGGTGAGAGTGTAACGAAGGGACTGTGGGGGGAGAAGGAGGTGGCTGTGGATGGGAACAGGGTGGAGACCAAGGTGACAGTCAACAGCTCTTGCCTGCATTAGAATATGGCTTTTCTGTTTTAAAATATTTTTTACATAGGCTTCTATGGCACCTAGAAAATATGACATACGCAGTAAGAGATTGAATTAAACATCAATCAAACATTTAAAGTGAGAGCACAGAGCAAACAAAACACCATGACTTAAAAGCAGAATTCAGTTTCCACTTGAAATAAATTGTAAGAAGAGAAGAGAAGGCAAGGCGTGATGGGGGAGCACGTGCAGACCAGGCAGGCCTGGGCCTCGAGGCCGGCTGCTCCAGTGTATGGTGGAGAAGGGGGATCCTGGGACAACCAAGTTGACAAAGTGGCCGTTTGTCTGCTGCTCCGGCCCATGGCTCACTGGGCTCCAGCATGCCATCATGCTTTGCTCCTGTCTCAGCCTTGGGCTTCCCACCCCAGAGGGGAGTAGTGGAGGGGAGGCGAGGACAGGGGTATGGAGGACGGGTGGGGGGTATTGAAAGAAAGACAGGAGGGGGAGAAGAAGGGAAGGAGGAGAAGGAAGAGGACAAGTGCAGAAGGAGAGGAGAGAGAGAAAGGATGTGGCCTGAGCCCTGGGTGCTCGCCAAGTCACCCTCCCTTTCCTCCGCTCCGTCTCCCCCTTCTACCCAACCCCTCCCCGGCTGCCTCTCTCCACACAATGGCCGCTTCTCTGCTGAAATTTCACGTTATTGGATCCCGGGCCTGGAGTTTTGTCCTCCCACAATGTCCAGGCAGCGGAGCATGCTGCAGGGGAGACACACTCTGCAAGCTAAAAGCTGGAAAACCATTCCTCCTTTCATTAGCATCAGAAAAGGGGAGAAAAAGCCCCCCCCACACACACCCCCTTTTATCCATCGCCCCTTTTCCTCCTCATCTCTCCCCTGTATCAAAACCGGAGGAAGGCTGTCAAGCTCGGTCAAGCTCCACTAGACCACTTTGGTTTGTAGGACTCTTTAAAAGGGGGGGGGGGGGGTTGTTACGGGCGAAATAATTAAAATATCATTGGGAAAATAAACACAAGCTACTTATCCCAATCCGATTCTATAGATTATCCTCCAAAAGGAAAGCAATCACTAGGAAAGTAGAGGGGGAAATGGACGATGGCGTGAAAAGCTACTCTGGCTGTGACTCATTCTCCATGCTTAATAAATTGTGTGGTTATCTTCAACAGCTGTTATCACAGATTAAATATGCTACTTTTTCATTTTCCCTAACCTAGTAGATAAACTTGCCCAAAGATCTACAGTCCACGGCTTGTAGATAAAATATAGCAGAAAAGTATGTCATATATTTCAATGGAGTCAAGAATTTATAGAAATGTAATCCACCATAATATTTCGCTCCAAAATTCAAGTATAGAGCAGTCTTTCCTAAAGTTAGTGTCGTGACCCATCCATTTTTATTTGGTCGCCAAATGTGAATTCATACGCTGTCTTTTCAGCTCAAATGCTGTGTGCTACGCACGTATTCATAGAATTGGAGTTACATCCAGTAACTACTTTTGCAACGCCGGTCTTTGCACGGCCGAGGTGTTGTGTGCGGGGCTGTTCACCTCCTCACCCCTTCTTGCAAACCTGGACCTGAACGTGTTCGCTCTCTCTGGCTGAGGTAACTTTGACTGTTAGCTGCCATTGCTGACGTTATCTTGCTCGCCGTGATTGACTCGCTGGCTTGTCCCTAATGTGGATTAGACAGTAAAAAGCATTTATTCAACATTGTTTTGAGGGTGGAAGAGTTAGTAATGTGTGCGTTAGGTTTTTATTAACCTGGTTATGGTTATTGTGCGTTTCCATGCCAGACAAATGTAAGAAATAGTGTGTGTGTGTGTGTTTGTGGTGGTGACAAGTGAGTGTTGATTTTAAATGATAATATCCTCGCTGTCATCCACCTCTCTGTCTCAGTCAACGAATTCATGGTTAGTCGTGTTCTTTATTAGGAGTTTATAAATGTTGATGTTGTGGCAATTTATGATGTATTTTTGTAAGTTTGGGTCCCGGGGGAGAATCCAAATTTCTCTTTTGGGTTTCGAGCTGAAAGTGTTTGGGAACCCCTGGTCTAGAGTAACAAATAGCAACTTGGAGCTTAAGGTGTAAGCGGATAAAGTGGTGCAGCAAGTTTCCTTCACTGAGATCACGCCTCATTGAAGAAATGAATAACATGCAATCTGGGACTCGACCGTCGATTCCAGCAGTGCATCTAATCTGAACGGTGCAAGCTAGCTGGCCAATTAGCCACGGTTCAAATCCCCTAAATAACCAGTGGCAAACTCAAGGGCACAGACATACCCAAAACAAACACCAACACGACCCAACATGGATGCAGTGCAAATTATGACATAAGGCCAGAACATTTTGAAGGGGCTGTCTGTTAGCCATTAATAAAAGAGAACTAATAACGGGACAATGCCTGCAAGAGACACCAACAGGCAGCCTGCATCACAAGCCAGCTACATTAGCTGCAGTGAAAACTAATACGTTGGCTATAGAAAGAGAAGTGAAAGAGAAATTTGCCCTATCTCCTCTCAACACCTCAGGCTGCTGGTGAGTCATCTCCCTCACAAGAACATTCAGCTTAGCTACCAACTGACTCAGGGAAAAAAAACAAAAAATAAAAACAGAACAAGCCTACTCTGCTGCACCACACAGCGAAGCCACACTTCAAATTTACCACCATCCTTTCACAGAGAATACCACCTAATATGTCGACAAATTAACTGATCATAGTCACTTCTGGCAGCATCCGTCACAGCGGCGGTTAGTGGGTCAAATTAGCCTGTAGCCCAAAATCAAAGATAGAACTAAACCAGAAAATGAATGTCAAAAATGCTCACTCAGACAGCGTTTCTAACATTGATTTTCTAACCAACCCCTCTATTACTGGATTGGGCCTGCGACCCCAACAACAATGTTCTCGGTGCCACTGTGCCGGGGCACTATAAATCAAAAGAATCCCATACGCGTATCAAATGCCAAAAAAACTATTCTCAAACATCAATCAGTCACATATTGAGATGATCTTAATTTGAACCGCAAGCATTTGGAAAATTAAAACCGTGCGCTTGCCATTATCCCCCCCCAAAAAAAAGAGGAACCACAAATTTCGACTGCTGCGGCGTCTCTGGTCTTCTTTGATGTGAGAGTAGTCCCCAGGGACCCAAGCGTCTGCTCGTCAGTTACTCTGAAACCAAGGGGGAGACGGGAAGCTGAAGCAACAAGGCAGTCATCTAGCTGTGGGAGAAACCATCAATACATCTCAGGAGCAACTTGGGAAGGATAAACCGCCAAACCATGATGATGGCCCGTGGATGTCAGGAGAAATTGCTGTGACAAGTTGTAAACCATCACAGCGTGCCCTGTTGTTGGGAATAACATTATCATCATTATCAGAAAACAACCTATTTGTCTATCTTGGAAATACATTAGATTTACATTCAGGCAGGTTTCCTTTGAATCTCTGCCTGTAAGATATGGAGGAATCAAGCAAAACACTTTTACCAGCCAATAAAAGCCAGTTCCAATTCTAAATATAGCCACAAGACAGGACGAAATCTGATCAAAAGTTATTGAGCAGATAAAAATATATGTTCTTACAGGCCTCCAATTTTAATCCTATTTGAAAACTTGACTCACTGAATCATTTATTTGATAACATAAAAGCCATGTTTGCTTAAATTCACTCATCTGGGATCCGGGCCTATCTCTCCCAGAAACACATACACATGCCAAATGTTCCCAGAGAAATAAACACACAAGTGTGTGCGCACAGACGCACACACAGAAACCCCTTCCTGTTTTCAAAGTGTTTGGAAACTCAATCAAAGACACAAGGTTTAGGATTTACATCTGTGCCCTTTTATGTCTGTGGCTTTGCAGGAAAGAACCATCTCAGCCCAGCTGCAGCAGAGAGCTCACAACAAGGCCCAGCCTTCATGCTCCCGCATGCAGCACAACTGAAAACAATATCCACAAGTCAGACACTTAGTGCTAAAAGCACTTCTTAGAGGCACTGTGATATGGTCTGTGAACATCAGAGGCCCTTCTTGACAAAGAAATAAGGCCAAGCCCTGCTATCTGGATGTTGTGATGGAGAGACAGCAAGTTTTTTAGTGTAGGTTTTGCAGTTTACATACAAAAGCGTAGGTCTAGGGCTTTGTCTTACAAAGAAGAAAATATGTTCGAAATATGTACTAAATACACTGCTGACATTTACGCGTGTAAGTGTATGCTTGCTCCTAAAATACTTGAAGAGGAAATGAAAATTATAAGAGGGAAGTGGCTTGGGTTTAAAATACACAGAATCCGGGCCTAAATCTGGCCATGGGAATGGAACAGTCCACCACTATACAAGGCCTGTTCAGTTTGTTGGCTTGTCTCAGTTACAGACAGTCCAAGCCCTCTGGTTATACAGAGGATCATTGTCATTAATCACACACACACACACACACACACACAAATACAACAGCTTCTAACACAACAAGCAGACAGAGGGGCATAAATACTTGGCACACAAAATAACGTATGCAACTTTTCAACCTAAGTAAATACAGTGAAACAGTGAAATATATGCATATCTAAGATGTACACCTAAATCTAATAAAATGTAAGTGCATGATTGGCAACCAGTAAAGTCAAATGCTGTTACAAGTGCCGTTATTACACACTCGATTCATCTCTGTAAACCACTGTGGTCACAAGAAACACTTCCCCAAAAGAATACAGAAGCAAAACCAAAAGATGTGTTCAGCTCAGCAGACTTTGTCAAAGGTACGATGTGTGTATAGCTTAGACTTGTTCAGCTGGTAAAGCTAAGTGTACACAGAGGTCATTTCCAACAACTGGCAATAACGCCTAATAATACCACCTATAAAAAGAAAAGAAAAAAAAAAAAGGTCCAGGAAATTATTTAGCTTAACATAAGGTCCACAGGATATAGGCAATTACCCAGGCCATAAAGCACTAGCCCCAACAGCTGAAGTAGCTGTCTCCCTTTGTCGTTTCAGGACATGATGAGGGTTGTTTAGGAGGAATGTGTTTGGAAAGCTCTGCAACAGGAATGGGAGTGCAAAACAGCCCTCAGGTGATAAGATCACGACACCCACATTGGCAGATAAAACGCTGAGCTGTCAAATCAATCACACAGATAGGAAAGGGACACAGAGAGAGGAATCACTGAGGATCACCTGACTGGCAACAGACAATACCACAGAACTGCAGGAATCTAAAACAATGACGCCATATCTACATTATGACTTGCTTGATTTTCTTATTTGTACTGTAACTTATTTCATGTTTTCTGAAAGAAACCTAAAGTTTAGAAACCACAAATGTGAAGGTTTAGCTTAGCAAAGCATAAGATGTAATGTATACAATGACTATGTCAAAAGAGTATCTACAGTACACAGATAAAAGGGTGCCAGTAGAGCGCACCTCAACAGACTACTGCCTTGGTTGAGATACATATATTAGATAAACATGACATTCATCAGATAGGCTGCTTGCACATACTTTCATAAATCACACTCCAAAACCAACACACATCCCAGAGCAGACGCAAACCAAAATCTGACAAGGCTTTGTGTGCCTTCTTGTCATTTCAGCCTTGTGAACATAGTTGCACCGACGCCAAGTTACATGTTCTCAGCAAAAGGGTGTGCTGCGTGTACACCAGCTTGGCTTACCACCCATCATTCAGACAAAACCACTTCAGAACTATCTCCTCACACATTTCTGGAAGATTTTCAAATCAAATGTGTACGATGCAGGCTACAGGAGAACAAACACATTTTTCTTAAATTACGCTTGTACACAGAAGCATAACGTCAAAAGATAACCAGGATTTATGTTTATTAAAGCAAAGGCAGGGGTTTTTTTTTGTTTGTTTTTTTAAAGGATTTAGCAAGTGACTCATCAAATATCTGAATTTATCTTATCAAAGGAAGAGAGCACAATGTACTCAAGGGACACACAACTGTGAAAAACATTTTGATTATCATCCCTGATGGTAAAAATAAATGAAACCAGATTCTTTTGTGAATAGCTGTGTCTTTAGAAAGAGCATATTAAGGACATTCTCTTGAGCAGAAATAAATGGCTCAGGCAATGCTCGGTATTCTGTTCACTCTATTACTATGAATCATACAACAGCCAGAAAGGTGGTGGAATCATAGCAACAATGTTTGGATCACTTCGCCATCTTAGCTGCTGCCATCATGCAGCATGGAATAAACCCAGCATATACTGTAGCCTATACATTTCACTGTAATTTATCTAACTACAGCTTAAAATGACGAGAAAATGCTCAAGTCAGAGTTCTCACACTTACCATTAGCATCAAACAAGCTAGGTTATTACATAATTTAAGCTAAATCACAAATAATTGCTAAAACCACCTCACGTAAATTTCCCTACAAACAATACATAGTAATCTGAGGGTGAGTGGTTTTATTGTAATCTATTTGGTGTGGCTTGATATGAGGAAAAATAACTCTATGACATATGTTACATAAAAAAACAGAAGTGTAGTTCAAGGACAAAGCCTCCATGCATTAAATCAATCAACCTCATGAAGCCCAGATAAAAGAAATGGGGGGAAAAACATGGGTGTGTTTCGAACATTAAACCATGACAGTGTAAATGGCTGAAAGGGGCATATGACTTCCTCTGTGACGAATACATTATCAAAGAAAAATCCTCCGAGATGGTGAAGAACCGTCGGCTAAATAAAACATGTGCGGCACTTAATGTAAAACAAACGACTAATAGGCAAGCACCGGTGTTTACGTGCGATGCATTGTACAGTAAATGCAGGAAATGTAATCATTGTGTGATCATCGGTGCAATGCGAAACAGTGTACAGTGCTGTGAATGGGCAGGCAGGTACTTTATGAATGGAGGGGATCATGTGACCGCCGCACCTCCCGAAGCAGATATTTCTCACTGACTGTCAACAAGCGCACACAAGGGATCAGCCCATTAAAACAATACCAAAATGCGACTTGAAATGGGCGCGACGTGCACAAAACACCTCATGTACAGATCACAATTGATGTCCTTGGTTTGTGGGGATTTGGGCGTGAATGCGACGCCCTTTAAAAGCGTTTTTATGAATGGAGATTGTGATATGTAAATGAGTGTGATTGAGAAAAAAAGAAAGAAAGAAATGGCACTTCAGCTTTCTAACGTTGACACTGCCGCAATCGGCTCGAAGACTTTTCATTTATGAAAGCCTGGACTGAGACACAAACATGATCCGCGCGATTTTAATCGATGATTATGTTCCGAAATCATGGCGGACAGCAGTTACATACAGATCTGTGCTGTCAATATAACCCTTTCTGGTCATAATGTACTGCACAGACATGTACATCAAATCTTATTTAGACTGGATTATTGCTGTGTACATGTCTAAAACGACAGATCCCTCATAAACTGTCTTATAACTGCCAATCTATAAAGCAATAATAAATACCATGGGCATATAATTGTCCTGTTACATACATTTTATGCAGGCAAGCATTTATATACCTACATATACTGTGGCCTTTCTCACAGCATACATGTTAGTTAGTTCAATTATATTACCGAAATTATTAAGAATGAGATGGATTTCACTATGGGCCTATGCCATAGCTTGTCAAGCATTGCTCTTCATAAACTCATAATGTAATCCATAGAGTACATTTTTATTAGCCTACAAAAGTACCCAAAAAATGATGATGTCTGTTCTCATTGTTGATATTAAGAAAGTATGGTGATGAAATACCAGCGTCGCTCGGTTAGAAATGTCATTGGGAAATGGTAGTTCATGGCTCATTGAGTAAAGCTTGTCCTAATATATAAAGACATGCAACTACATATTATCGCAGCTGTGTGTCGTATATATGTAAATAGGGGAAATGTACAAACAGTACTCACTCGTTGTTTGGATTTGTTGAATCTTCACTCATTTTTTTCCTCACGGGGATCCAAATCCTAGCAATAGCATCGACGACGCAGTGACGGCGGGATAAAATACCACAAATATCACCATTTTCCTTCACATATAGAAATTACCCCTATTTTGGATGGTAAGTAAACGGTGTACAATGGGGCATGCCTAGCTAAGCGTCCCAGTGAAGAAGCAAGTGAAGCTAGCTTAACGTTAGCTTTGCTGGCTGGAACTAACGTTAAATCGCGAGGAGGATTGACAACCGTTGATTCATTTTATCCTCCCTGGAAGTAAAATCCGACCACAACAAATGGGCCAACGGCACCATCCTCTTCAACGAACACAGATCCCCGGTTTGCAAAAAGGTGAATAGATCCTCAAAACATGTAGAAATTGTTGTAGACTATAACGTTTGGCAGGTTATTTATGGCTGGCTGTCGAGCATCCATTCGCCAACTTCAGGTCCTGGACAACACTTGAAAAAGCGCTGTGGAGCGTTGCTCCGTCAACGTGTCGGAGTAATTTGCAGTAAAGGCATCCAAAGCCGAAAAAGGGCTCAACTGCTTTCAATATTAAAACTGACGCGTAAAGTAAAAGCATCTAGACTTGAAATTTCCTTGAGAAGTTGGTGGACATCTGCTTTAATCGAACTCCATTTTCAACTCGGGGGGAATGAAACATCGGAAAACTGGGCGGATGTGTCGACCCTCGCTTGAGAAAATTAGATCCTTCCGCGACGTAGTAAAAACATAGCACTCTTGCGATAAAATACGCTCAACCATCACACAATTTATTGTATCTCGTTAAAGAGTAACGTATATTGTACAAAAATGCGTTCCGCTGTAATCGTATGCTGTAAACTGGGAGCGTTTCTTTGCTAAGTTGACCTAAAATAGTCCCCGCACTTCCCAAAAGAAGTTTCCCTTCAATCACGCATTGATACAAGAGGGAAGCGTCTGTGTGATAGCACGCACAAGTAGAAAATAATCTGCAGGAAGGACTTAGGTTGACACACAGACTCGGCCATTAACAATTTCTGTTGTTTTCTTTCATTAAGCAGTTTTGCAGTGATCGACCGCCCCCGGACCACTTTTAAAATGCTTGATGTACAATTGTGGGAAAATGCTTGCAAAGACCGCTGCAGCACGTGCAATTACATTAGACCCCCTTCATGATTTATGTATCTAAAGCAGTATTTGTATCACAGAGATTTTTTTTAAATTCACGCGCGGCTTAAAACCAAAAGACCTTTCAGTAATGCAATAGCCTATAGACCTAATGGTAAATAAAAAATGAGGCATGAGATTAAACGCCATCACAACTAAGCCGCAAACAGGGGTTTTGAGCCAGCAAATTTGGTTATGGAGGGGACTAAAATACAAGTAGGTCTAGTTATATTAAAGCTGCCCCACCTCGCACCACGAACTCTGACCAGGCACTGCGGTCACCTTCCAAAATACAACAGCCTTAGAAGTCACCAGAAAATTCAATGTATGCACCTATAAATCTTATTTGCAAATGTGTTAAAAGCCCTGCAGAGTGAATCGGTGGCCTGGTTGCGTAAGACTTAAATGCTATTGGATTTCTGTGCTGTGTGGAATGGCAAGAGATCAGGCTAAATGATTCTGCCTGGTTGTCATAGTGACAGCATGTTGTGTGAGAAGTTTCTTTGTATATCTCTGGCTTTCATACAGTTTGTGCCACAGCCTTATGTTGCAGTCATATAAAACATCCCTCTGTGTCACTGTATATAGATAGCCCATGCACACAGGACCCTCACATGTGCAGCCCTGACTCACATTGTACACTTCCCTTGGTATTTCATTGGATCTACTGTCTGAGATGTGTATACTTGTGCTCCTGATGACTGCCTAACAGCAAAGGTGAATAGTCTTGGGATTCATTTTTTGTTGTTGCAAAAATAGAGATGTTATGTGCGCTTATTTACACAAACAATCTGCATTTCTAAAAAGTCTCATATTTGGTAATCAAGTTACAGAAGACTGTCTCTGTCTGCATTTTACTAAATGTGGCCATTTACCTCCCCTCCTTTCCTTTTGAATTGGGTTACCATCGCAGGCGTACAAGCCCAAATAAAATGTCCCTTGTTTCAAATAGAGCAGAAAAAGCAATGACCATGAGTTTTCCCACTAGCATGCTTGTATCCTTTAGAGTATTGAGAGTTCAGGAAGTCAGCTTTCTTTCTCATCTCACAAATGTGGATGACCCTACTGCATTTCCAACATTTCCTGTGTTTTTCACACACTGAACACAACACACTGTAGTGTACTTAAACAAGGCAACAGGATGTTTAGCTAACAGAGGCATCCCTTGGCTTGCCTCACTAAGTGCAATCAGGGTCATCGCAATTCTCTTTAAGATGGTAAACAAGCTAACATTCTTCTATTGCCAACAAGCAACTTCTGTTGCTGTGGTTAGCTCAACACAAACCTCATTCAGCAGAGTCCAAAACAAACAGAACCATACCTGACTTTCAGGAAGATGGCTTTCATAGTCTGATTTGAGTTTGGCTACATTTCCTCATTTTTCAGTAATTACTTTAGCACTGACACTCATTTGACAAACATTTTGACTTGTTATTCCATTCATAAACTTGATAGCTTCCATTTTTGACTTGAGATATGACACTTTAATTAAAGTTCCACTTATATCTAAAATAGCACAGGAGTTTCTTTCCTAGTATTGGACCATGATGACTAGAATCAGATGACGACCTGAAAACACAGGTGATGTGATCACCAGCTCCCAGCAGCACAAGCAGCCTCTGGTCACAGGAGAAGTGAAGGCCTCTCTTTGTACAGCAACTATGGAAAGGAAATTCAGTGTCTGTGTAGTTGCCGCCATACAGTCTGCAGTGACCTCAGGGCTTCTAGTGAGAAAGACCGGAGATGGCTGATGACAGCTCTTGGTAAATAACCTAATCTCAGGATCCTCTGCCATATATTTGTTTTCCCTCCTTACTTTTTCTCCATTAGTTACTTTAAAACATGTATGGGCTGTGTGGACTTCTGGTTTTCAGAGTAGTAAAATGTTATTGCTTTTCATTCTCAAAAACACACACACGTTTAGAGTTTCTGCTGTTTGTCTGTGGGACCCCTCAGACAACAACAGTGGACCTGCGGCAACCTGGGCCAAAAGGTGTGGCTTATACAAGAGGTGCTGATTTTTAAAGCTGAACACAACAATGCATACCTATGATTAGTGTGGGCCTGGCCTCGGAAGCCTGCAACTTTTAGGCACGCTAATTGTAGGTTGGAGAGTTGAAAAGGTGTAGTGGCTAGAGGGGAAGGAAGTGTGAGGGCCTTTAGGCATGTTTGACTGTGTTTTGTGTACTAACTCTCTCTCTCTCTCTCTCTCTTTTTCTCTTTCTGACTGTGTGTATATACATGTGATCAATGTGGAACTAAAGATGCAAACATTTATAATGTTGCCTAATCATCCTCAGAATACTGGTTTGAGAAATCATCATGCTTATTTAAGCAGCATGGGGGATTTTCTATTTCAAGATTTAGTTTCAAGAAGGTCTTAGAAGAGAGATGCATGTCGATAACTAGATGAGGAAAGTGTGCCAAGCTTAAAGAGTAGCTTAAAAAGTCTTGTGAACGTGCACAAGGATGTTGGTTCAGATGGAAGATCCAAAACCCACACTGC
This sequence comes from Nannoperca obscura, assembly GCA_036024295.1. NCBI lineage: Eukaryota > Metazoa > Chordata > Actinopteri > Centrarchiformes > Percichthyidae > Nannoperca > Nannoperca obscura. Next base: position 17,800 of record JAVQJL010033757.1, read on the forward strand.
AGTGTGTTTTAGAGGAGGAAATAAGTTGTGTGCTATGCTTATAATTAGAATAAACAGAAACCAAAAGTGTAGCACTGTACTCTAAAGTAAATTCTGTTTCACACCGTACTATACAACCGTTTATCTAACATTACATGTTGGATTTGCTTTCAGGTTTGAAACTAGGCTTGATTACAGTTAACACTTAAGATCTGCTTTACAGTAAATTTGTACCAGTCGCTTACATCTCAACTACAAAAATGGGAAACTAAATTGGTTTCAGCCGCAGTTAGCTTTTTCAGTGCTTGAGACTCTGTTACTTCCTATTGTTTTCATGTTGTGCGTGGGCTTGATTGAAACCTGATCTAGCTGGGGAAGCTGTGTTTAGGGTGAGGTGGACAGGCCTTTGTTGCTGCCTGAGGGGTGTTTATTTGGGCGGCTTCAGTTGGCTTCCCTGTAATCATCATCCAGCCCCACAGGATAGAAGGGATTAATGAATATGTTGGAGGGGAAGTTACAAATGACTATTTACCATTCTCATGGGGATGAGAAGGAACAGCATAAGAGAGGCAGGAAAAGAAGAAGTTTGCATGTGTGGTATGCGTGTGTGGGCACGTGCATGCTTGTCGGGATGTGTGTATGCATTTATGTATATAAGAAAGAGGAAAGACAGCGACATAATTTTTCTATCATCATGATCTCATATTGGTATTTTTATTACAACAAACTTGACATTTTGAGAAACAAACGCTTATTTGCTTTCATGCCGACAGTTAGATGAGACGATTGATACCACTCTCATGTCACTAGCCTGTTAGCTTAGCTTAACTTAGCAAAAATACTGGAAACAGGGGGAAACAGCTAGCTATGTTGTAGAGCCTTTAATGTCATTTCCATTGGGCATCAAACGAAGGAATCAATGACTGTAAAACCTCTGAGTCAGACATGATTTCTCACATTACACTTCGGAAGAGTGTTCAGATGTCTTCCCTGTTCCCAAAACATCCATTCAAGCAAAACTACCTACACACACATAATCACATTTTGCTATGAAAATCTAATAACAATAAGTTGCCACCCCCCTCCTCAGCTGGGTAGCCCCCATCCCCATCCCTCTCTTTCTCTCCCCTATGGCCTCCTCCACTTAATCCTCCCGCTCATCTGGGAACCAACAGCACCCCTCCATGAAGAGACGTATTGTGCCCAGATTATTTGATTGTTTTCAGATGTTGAAGCTTTCCTACACAAAAGGGGAAGAACAGGGTTTGTCCAAAAGCCCTGGGCTACTTGGCCAATGGATGGACAAGCAGGGAGGAGGGGGAATGGAAGGGATCGGTGCGGGGCTCAGGGAGTGGACACACGAGTCAGGAAGTGACCCCTGCAATGCCAGATTACAAACAATGTCCTCTCTCAATTTATGCAGTCCTTGCTGTGGAATATACCACTTCTGCGACAGCCAAAGGGGTGGCGCTTGTAGTAGGAAGGAAGGATGGTTTTAGCCCTCTCTCTCCCTCTCTCTTTAATGCTGCATCCATTCAGTGAGTGGCAGAGGGAGTAGGTGGGTTTGGGTTAGTCGGGCCAGGAAGGCACTTCACTGATGAAAAGTCGCCACATGGAAATGGATGAGAAGTGGGCTGAGGGGGTGGAGGGGGTGAGTGGGAGAAGGGCGGGAATTGGCTTGCGCTACCAGCAGACATGAACGGGGATGTAAAGGGGAAGAAAGGGAGGGAGGTGAAGGATGAGACACAAGGAAGGAAAAAAGGGATAAGGGTAGCGATGGGGAATGCAAGAATAGGGGAAGTAAGCGTAACGGTGAGGGAAGAATGCCAAAGAGTAATGGTCTGATTCAGGGCTTGTCAAGCATGGAGTCCCGTGCCTGTCAAATAGCATGTAACCAACAACCTTTTTCTCTGTCTGATGGTGGAATAGTGTGGAAGGGAAGCAGCGTGTTAACTGAATGGAGCTTTTGTTCTGGGGTTGCTGTGCCTTTACATTTGACCAAGCCTGCAGATGAAACTGACTATGCATTAGGTCCCATTCTCTCTCATCAATCCATCTATGTTTTCATCCCATTTTCCTGCAGTTGTTTCCCAGTAACCCCTTTTATCCCCTTAACATGCCTCCCTCGCCCTTGAGAAGATTTGATTATTCACATTCTTCCTATCTGTGCTGGGTTTGTTCACGTAAAGACTACCTGGGATTTTCTATTTTATTCAAGTCTAGAGAGAAAAGAACCTAAAGCAAATCTCATGATAAATGAAAGAAAAGACCCGGATGGACACACACACACACACACACACACACACACACACACACACACACACACACACACACTCCACCCCCGTCTGCACTGTCATGTGTGACTCACAGTGCATCGCAGCACCGTATGAACTTCAAAAAGAGGCTGGCTGTACATTCACAGTGTATTCAACCCCTGCTCTTTAAATAGCTCAGCCTCCTCCGAACAGAAAAAAAAAATCAATGCATTAAAAATGACTGAATCATACAAGAATTAAAGAGGCAGAGAACATCTTTTTTACATAATGTAGCTCACAACAGCAGCACTGCACAGACAATGCTAGTTTGTCTTGGTTTAAGTCTCTGTGTACTCGTGTGAACAAGGTAGCACATGTATGTTTGTACAAGGAATATGTACACTATGTACTATATGTGTGTCTTACACAGATTTGTGTGGGTGTGGGTGTCTGTTTCGCAGAATGTTAATGAGGTAATGGGTTCTTTCATATTTGGTTGTCACGCTGCTTTATTTGAAAAATGGCAACTTATACACATAGCTGTGCTGTGCGCTCAACTATAACTTCTTGTATGCACACAAATGTACTTGCCTTCACATGTTGTTTTTGTGATTGAGCATAAATGTGTGTTCCTGAACTGTGTGTTGTTTGTCCAAGTGTGTGTGTGTGTGTGTGTGTTCTGGAATGCACCTGGCCTGATAGGCAGGCAGAGGAATGCTGAATACTGTCTCTCGCCCAGGGAGGCAGGGCTGGAATGTGGCCCAGGCCCTATTCTTCTCTCGACTGCACAGCACAGGAGAACTGCAGGTTCACACACACACACACACACACACACACACATGGTTGCACATCCAGTCCTAAGGCCTGGTTCAGCTCACAGCCAAGGTTCCACGTGCACCTGTGTGTCTGTGTGGATATGTGTGTGTGTGTTGGTCGGGGGTGTAAAAGTGTCTGCCCATGAGTGTGAGTGCACATGCGTGCTCGAATGAACAAACTTCTCTAGAGTGCAACCTGAGAGCAATTAATTTTTCCTTTCGAGCGGGAGCTGTGTAATTTTCATTGCTTCATGCATTGTTATTAAGTCGTTCCATGGTGCTGCAAATTCCAACCAACAAAGTGAGCTTACTGCTCCTTTTAAAACTTGCCAGGTCTACTGCCCCTTCACTTCAACCCCCTCAAATCTCAATACACTCCACTGATGGTGAAGTCCATAACACACAGTGTCTGAGTAACTCAGTCAGTGTGTTGTAATTTTATTGTATGCCACAGATATATAAACGTTTAGATACAACCACAATGCAGATTTTGTTGTAGAAACTACATTAGAAATAATAAATAGTAAATAAAGTAGTAAATAAATGCATAGAAATTGCATTGTATATTGTATCCACATGCAAAGCGCTGACTTTAAGTGTGGCATGCAGTATGTAAACCCTTCATATCTATCCTGGATTTACCAGACTACCAATACCAACTACCAAATTAGAATCGAAGTAAACAAGAATATAAACTTTTCATTTAGATCCCTCTTATCCTGGTCTGGTGTGCTGTATATGAAATGCTACCCATTCTCTCCATGGCCTTCGTAGCTGCCTTTGGCCTGAGCTCACTACATAGCACTCAGATCAAAGAGTTAATTAAAGAGCCTAGGAAGTATGGGGGAAGTTGGCCTCTATGGTTTATATGTCTGTCACCCGCAAGCACACATGCAGACAGGAAAACTAGGTCTCTTAATTGATCGGGAGTAATTTGTCTGTTTCCTACAGCAACTATGGCTTTTCAGGGTCCTGACACATTTGACTGCCGTGATGAAGTTCAGCTCTTTAAGGAGCCAGATGTATGAAAAGATGTTTGGATGGATTTCTCCAGAAAATTGAGTCAATTTAACACAACTATTATTCATTCCTGTAAGCATTATCGAAAACCACAGAAGCTTTGGTTTCTGTAAGTTTGGCCACTCGGGAATGACAATACCACAAACCCAATCACATGCTTTCAGTCAAAAGTCCCATGACATGATTGTAGAGTAACAGTAACAGTTATGCACTCCAAAGTTTGTTTTCATTTAAAACATGAAGAGGAACTATATAAAAAAAAAAAAGATGGTCCACATAGTGCCATCATTCAGAGCCAATTTACTGCATGGCAGTCTTAAGACTTGCAGAGCCAATTGATTGACTTTAGCATTGCTTTTTTTGATCTCTTATACAGCACCAGGATCTCTGGACTGTTTTCTGAAATGGGACAAATAAACAGGGTCTCTGTGTTTATTTGGAATGGGGAGAGGGAAGGCGAACTGGAGAATACAGAAGGGAAGGGAGGAGGAAAAAAAGGATATGGGCGAGGGTGAACAGAGAAAAGTGGGAGACGAAGGGGTAAAAGTGGTGGGAGCAATTCTACTATTAGAGCCTGTTGCATTGACTCTGACCGTGGCCTGAAAGCCAACTCAAAGTGTTTCCATTCACACTGAAAGTGGCTTTATGTGGGCTGACAGTAGCGCTGGGCTGTATGTCAGATCCCTGGTGTCACATGGACACAGCTTCCTCTGAATGCTGCTGCCTGCTCTATGTGTCTGTAATGATCTTCGGTTGTTTAAATTCCATTGATTATTGTTTATGTATGCAGAGGCCCACTGTTGATCTGCGTATACATTTTAGTGTTTGCAGATGAATAAGGTTTTATGTTGTAATCATCAGCCTATATATGTATACAATTGTACCTGAGCTAGTGTGCTTGCATGTACTTGATGGATTGTTTGTACATGTTAAAGTGGAAGGGCATCACGTGTAACCACGTAGGTGTGTGAATGAACAAGCAGCAGCAGCAGCAGCAGCAGTAGCCCTGTTGCTAGGTGAAATTTGAACTGCTTCATTATAAGCACTTTCTTTTGGTCTATGCTGCCATCGAGTGGCTGAAGATGGTTTTGTAAATATTAGTCATCAAGTGCAACAAAATGTAATGCTTAAGCCAAGTCCGTTTTTGTCAAGCTCTTTTCTAGAAGGAGGCCTAGTCCAGTAGAGACTGAGTCAATACCAAGATCAAAGAGAGCTTAAGTCAAGATTTAGGTCTTGCAATATATTGTAAGACTTTAATGTAACTATAATTTCTCAATTGGATTGGTGTGGGGTTGAAGTGCAGAATTTGCCACAAACCCAAGGTCAAGAGAAGTTTGGCACATGGCCCGAGAGCAGGACAAGAGTCAGAAATAACAAACCTTAGATTAACAAAAGGTTCTTATCCATCTTCAAAATCACACAGATTACAGTTTTGTGATACAAGTGTGGTTAGCACCCCCTTGTGGCAGATCATGTATTGTTCAAGAAACTGTTTTCAGTTTGAAACGGTCCTGGCATTTCTGAAATAGGACACCCATACCTATAATATCTTATTTTTGGATGAGCTTTCTGTCAAAAAAAACAAACAAAAAAAAAAGTATGGGCAACTGTAGTATCTAAACCACTGAAAACAAAAACCACACCAGAAACATAGGTGGAAAAATAAATGGAAACCTTCTGTTCTGTAACAGAAATACACATATTCACAAGCACATTAGTTCAACTTTATTGTTTTTGAGTAGCCAGCCTTTATCTACTCGGATACATTTTTTTATAGTTGCCATATTGGATAATTTCACATTTCACAACATAGTTTCCCCACATCTAGCAATATAACTGTTAATATGAACACACATTTATCAACACATGTCCTTGTAGTTGAGCCAAACAAGTCATCAACAACACCAGGTTTTCTACCATTAATGTGGACAATGTCATTTATATATACAATACAAATATGTAGTATCACTATAAATCTTTACATTAAAACATAATAAAGATTACTGTTGCATCTCTCTGTACAGCCACATGTCTACTACAAGAGCCTAATAAAATACATTACACTAAGTATAAATTAATACATGGGACTCAAATGGAAAAGTAACTAAATACAATTCTATACACAAAAAATTCAACATTATGACCTATATTAAGCATAGCTTATTTTGGGGTTTCCGTTATGTTAAGAAATGTGTTTAAAGCTGTACAGAAATTCATATATTTTGGTAATCTAACAAGATGCAAAATATATTGTCTATATTACTGCACCTGCATGTATGAGTATGTGCAATGAATTAGACTTCAGTTGATTTCATACATATTTCACAAAAAACACATTATAGGCTATCATAGACATTTGAACATATGTTTGTATACACTTTGTTTTTTAAACCCTGCTATAGAACTATCTAAGGGCAGATACATTGACGCGTGGTAAGAAAACCACGTGACTCATAACATGACATTACATCACATTTAGGCATTTAGCAGACGCTTTTATCCAAAGCGACTTCCACATAAGAATCATTAATAACATTAATGATTAATGATCTGTTCCATTTAGGTTGTGCCAGTAAGCTGTGTTAATGAGCCAACATGTACTTTAGCAGGCCCCTTGCACCGATAGACTTAAATAGAAAACACCTATTAGTATTAGTATTATTATTTGTTACACCTGTAACGTTCCAATAAAACGTTCGATTTCCGTGCAGGTACAGTCTAATTAACGATGTACACATTCTGGATAATGGTTAACATTGCATTTAGAGATATTGTGCCACAAATACTGCACCTACCATAACTTAATCAATGCACCGCCCGGCGAGCACGTTTGGTGTCCCAAATCAAACAGGCCCCCAAGGGAACCGCACGTCCAACAAGTACGTCGAACTATTATACTAACGATGGAGAGTATTTATCAAAAAGCGGAATTGTTGTTAGCATTAACGTGGCGAAATAGGAAAATAAACATACATTTAAAAAAAAGAAATTTCCAAACTAAAGAAAGGGTAGCTTATTTTATTCCCTGAATGATCGTCATCACGGGAAGAGGATGCTAGCTAGGAGGTGGATTCGCCGGCTAGCGGTAAATTTAAAAGGGCTGCTGTTGTGTTTATTTTGTTTACTGTTGTGTGTTGGCTTCTTTGCTGAGTCTATAAGAAGTGTGCCTTATGTTAACGGACGTGGCTCTCGCCCTGGTGTCCACTTACTTGGCTTTATAAAACGGTTTACTTTCGGTTTAGTTTGATAGGCTAACTGGAGTCAGACTTTTCATAGTAAGCCCTACTTGTCTGGAGATCTTTTATGCCTTGGGTTTGCTACTGGCATAACACTGTCAGTGTCAACTGGGATTAAGGTTAGCTAAGCATAACAGGGTTGTATGTTTTTCATCTTTTAGTGTTGTCAAAAATGTATAATTGTATGGAGCCAGAACAGTGACAGGTACGTTTGGCATCGAAAAGACAAAACCTGAACGTTCTGATGTGTTTTTCAATGGGATAACATGCGTTTCATTACTTTAATCTTACATTTTGAAAATTAAACCAAACATTATTTGTGGGTGAAACCTGTCAGGTCAAGTTTTGAAGCAAATGTATGTTAAAGACCTAGGCTGTTGTTATGTCTTTCAGCTTCTATTCATTTCATGCACGTAAAGTGCACATGCTGTGTCTCATGTTTCACAAACATTTAAAGCACAGAAGTAGCCTTTAAACTAATAATTTGACACATTTTTTTTTAATCTTTGCTTTTTCTGTCTGCTTTTGTCTGATGGTTATATGTTCCTATTGTCAAGATTGGTTGGGATCAACCCCAACATAACAGTTTGAATTAGTTTAGGATTTCTTTTAGAGGTTAACTGAAAACGCTGGTCTACTTTTCCTTGATTATTGTACTTCCCAGCAGTATCTTATTGTGTGAGTATCATAACACAGTTGATGCATTATAATATTTTTTATATATACCAAATTTAGTTTCTTAGACTTTTTTGAGTGGCATTGTTTCAGCATGGATGGATGAGATTTAAGATGTTTTTTTCTATAGATTAATCAGTTCATTAGATGAGTTGCGCAGAATTATGTTTGGAGCTCTCAACATACAGCAGCAATACACAGATACAAATAAGAGAGGGGGGAGTGAGAGAGGGAGACAGAGTGAGAGATGACTTTATCTGAGACAAACACATGTTTACTGATGGTAAAAAAACTTGTCTGAAAACTGTTTAAATTGTTTTATGGATACCAAACCCCCCACCCTAACACGTAACGCGCACGTCTGTCTCCTCAAGGCGTGTCACCAGTGCTTTGATCATAGTGATGTGTTCATCCCGTCACCATGAAGGGATGAGTGTCATTGTCATTTAACACACCACCTCAGAAAGAAACGCAGCAGTGTGTACCCCCACATACATATGCACACACGGGATCTATGATTCCACCATCAACTCTGTCAGTTTGCGGCATCTTAACAAAATATTTGTCCATTGCATCAACATCTGGCATTAAAACGATGCCAACAAACACTTGGGAAGAGCATCCCAACTTCCCCCCATAGTGTCGTGTATGTTTGTTCCAAGAATTACACTTTGTCAGCTCGATGAGTGAGCCTTGATGACATTTTTTTAACTAGTTAACTTTAAGTAAGGGGCGAGGAGCAAAAGGCCAGATGCAGAGTAACCAGTCATTGCCATTCAGTGAATATGTAGAGAAAAATGGAACCAGGTGAACTATTAATCAATGAGGTGCAGAAAGGACTTTTAAATGCTTCCTGCTATCTGTGAGTCCGCTTTGATGTTTCAGTCTTCCAACATCTATTTGATTTTATCCTCGGGTCTCGTTTTGGTTACTGAGGCAATATCTCTGCAGAATGCTGCTTCTGACTTTGTTAGTAGTATAACGTTCTCACTCGTTGATGCCGCTAGACTAGATCAATTAATCAGCCAGGCCAGTATATTGGCTGAAATGAGCTTATTCCGAATATATTTAGCAGCGTATTAGTTGGCAGACGAGCTTGATTTAGTTTTTCCACCAGAGATCATTGATTTTTAAAAGTCCCAAATATCGGTATCAGTATCTGCCTCAATAATCCAGTATCGGTTGGGCTATAGTATAAAGCTTCTTTTCCAACAGAGAAATTTTACTCTGATCTTTGTTACTTTTTACAGAACTTGAAAACTTTGACTGTTTTTGGAGGATTTCTAGTTTGAGTTTTGTTTCTTTGCAATGCAGTAGTTCCTGTGACTGATCCTGGGGTGTAGTTTGCAATATTTTACATCCCTATTTTACAATTACCACTTTTAAATGTCCAGCAGGCTGTAGAAGAGTCTATTAAAGCCTCTACACAACCATATACCCACACAGGTGTTTTCACTTATTGTGCTAGTTTTTTTTTTTTTACTTGTTTTTTTTTTCTCATTGTTATTAGTAGGCTTACACAGAACCTGGTGACTTACAAGGATTTTCAATTTTGAATCATTTGAACTAAATAAAATAACCTTGGTGACATCATCAAATGTCTTGTTTTGTCTGAGCAAAAGTCCCAGACCCAAAGATATTCAACCATTTTTTTGCTTAAATCATTTTTATCAGAACAGTTTTTTCCATTGATCGACCAGCCTAATCGTTTTTGTGGACTGATCGTTGCAGCTGTAGTGATGTCATGCAATTCCCTTCTGTTTGAAAACACCTGTGTGTATCTGCAGGGCCTTTTTTAAAATGGACAACTGGCTAACTTGTGGTCTGACCTATTGACTGATGTCGAAGTACAAATATTGTTGCAATGAGTGGAATCACCGGTGGGCTGTGGTACATGAGCCTGCACAGCTTTAGTTTTGTGTACTTTTTCCCCGCTTATTTTCGAAAGAAGCACCTGCATTTAGCAATGCTCCTCGTTCACCATGCAAAATAGTTTACGATTGACACAAAGCAAACATGTCAGTTTATAAACAACACTAACAATGTAATAACTCTACCAATGTCTGCAGTAGGAGTTGTTGTGATTACAGTAAAATTATGGTGGAGAATTTGGTTGCCAAAAAAATATACAAATGTGCAACTTGGGTGGCGCTGGTTTGGCTTCATTGTGAACAGCTTCTCTGTATGGGCAAGTATTTGTTTATTAAAAGAGAGATTTGGATTCTTATGAGGCCCAAATGTTTTTGTTTACCCCTGGGGCATCAGGACAAATTGACATATGTTAATAGACATGCATTTTAGTTGTGAGCAATTGTTTTTGTTTAATTTGAAAGCTTTTAGGCCATAGGCTGGTGAATTTGCTGTATTATATTATATTTTTCTTTGTTTAAAACTTTAGTGAAATCATGTGCTTCTGCATAACATATTAACCCTTGAGTGTTTGTATATGCAAACCTTTCTGTTTCCTAGTATTTATGTTTTGCCAGTAATTTGTCTTCATTAGTTCATAAAGACCAAAAAAAAAAAAAGGTTTAAAAAAACAGTTGGTTCTTGAAATGCAGTTTGATAACCAAAAACAAACATGTTCTAGGGTCTTCTGAAGTTTCTGAACTTTGTAGTAACGCAAAGTTTTGGTTTCTCTAGCTTGTATCGGTGAACACAGTACCAACATGGCAGTGATGCAAAATGTCCACTAGAGAGTGCCATTGATGCTGGATTGAATTTCACTGTTGTTGAGTCTTATCCTCTCAAGAAGATGGTCAGACTTTATTAGTCAGACTATTTAATGGTCAAACATGAAACACACTGCAAACACACACATGCAATTGCGTCACGATGAAATGTGTCCTCTGCCTTTAACCCATCCAGTTGTCCTTCCTCCAGGGGGACAGCTGGAGCAGTGGTCAGCCATTCATGCGGCGACCAGGGACCAAGTCCAAGTGTACATGCTCTGTCTTGGTCA
>JAVQJL010033763.1:0-14283 GCA_036024295.1 Nannoperca obscura
TTTAAAGTTAAGACTAGTTTAAAGTCATCTTCATTGAAAAGTACAGTGCTTTTCCTTCAAAAATAAGGACATTTCAATGTGACCCCAAACTTTTGAACGGTAGTGTATATATATATAGACAGACATCTATCTACAGTAGAAAATTCAAGATAAAACATTTCACAAAAAGTTTTATAAGTGCTTACACTGCAAATGTAAGGAAGAATCTGCTATGCGGAGATGTGTTGTAAGCGGAGGTGGGGGAGGCATGGAGCACAGAAGCCATCCTCAGCAACCACATTTCCTGTGCCTTCAAGTGTTTTTTTTCTCCTCTTTTTAAAGGATTGCCTTTGCTCTTCAGCCTCAGGCACGTTTGCAACTTTTTAAACTTGTATGAAACTCTATTTGTAATTTGCAATTATCTAACTCTGAAGAGTAAAGAAAGCTGGAAACTCATTCAGTGAGAAGTTGCACTTAAGGGTTAAGGTTGGGTTCAAATATTGGACTGTGGTATGCTGCTTAGCTGAGGTGACATGAGGAGAGTAGGCAAAGTGCACATTTAACCCGACAGCCAACTTGATTATCCTCTTTCAGATTTTTATCATAACTCATTAAAAAGCAATTAAATGAATGGCTGCAAATGTATGCATTCTTTTAAACTGACCTGATTGATACTTTTATTATATGTTTTCCTGTAACCCCCAAAACAAAGTATTGCTCTTACATTAACAAACAATCCCTAACCCCAACTAAGCCACCTGTTTTGTTAAGAAGACACACAGAAGCTGTTGTTTTAGGACGGAAAACCACAGACAGATAATCATCTCTGGGTCTATCACTACACCCAGCCCCCCAATACCCTCACAACCACCATCTGTTACGGGGGTAGGGCTGTCTGTTTCCATGGTAACTCTGTACCCCTCCTCCCTATAAGCGCTGGTTTCTTTTGTGTGTCCCACGTGCAGTCTGTTGCAACTGTACCCTGCCCATGTTACTGAGGGGTTACTGTCACGAGGGGTTTCGTAACAGGTTCTGCACCCACAGATAAATACGCAGTAGTTTTTTTTTGTCATCCATCATGCAATGAAACAAAGGTGGTAGTACATATTAGAAGATTTGGGGAATTATAGCACTGGAAATACTCTGGGTGGCACACAGAAAATCCAAGGAGCCTCACTGCTGAGAACATCAGTCTCCCTCCCCCATGCAAAACAAGGTGACCTTGCAAATTAAGCCCAACCACCCCCCTTTTACCCCTTGCTTAGTCACCCTGTCCCCCTCTACAGACTGTCCCCAGAGTAGTGTGATAGGCAGGAATAGGAAGGAAGAGCAGGCAGTAAACCAGCAAGGAAGGACAGAAGAATTCAGAGACTGCACAGAGGAAAGTTTTCATTCTCTTACTGAAAAAAAGTCCCCTCCCACTGCAAGCCCATTTTTAAAATGCAGAGAATTACAACTTACATTATAAACTTTCTCTGGTAAATATAATATATAGTATCCACTGAGGAGTTTTTGGAGTGTTCGGAACACACTTCTAGATAAAGAAGAGTTTCAGTTGACTCTTGTGTGCCAGGGTTTAAAAATACAAAGCCTTATAAAAGTGTTTTATCATTCCAAAAGCAATTTGTGGCCAAAGTAATTATATTGACTTTACTTGGCAGGAATAGCACAAACACCTCTAGCTATTGTTTTGATACATAAGGGACCGTAGGCATGGTAATACTGCGCCTCAGAATACACAGCATTTCATGGTTCACACTGTCTGGTTCTGTTAAGATATAGGCCTCATGTAGTATCTTGTAGTCTAAAAGTCGTGTTTATCAATGGCAGCAGGTCCAGTCCTTCTGTATCCGTCATATTGAGTCATTCTGATCTGAGGCAGAACCTTATAAGGCACTATTTGGGATACACAGACTCCCAAACAACACACAGATGGAAAGCATTAGTCTTGCTGGCTGGAAACTCAGTGAATTAAAATGTAACTTAACTACTCTGTGTCCTTTGAATATTTGCCAAAAACCGTACAGGTGCAGGTAGATTTACCACCTGAACATTAACTTTGTCTTTTTGATAAAATGCCACATTTAGTATGGGTGGTTGAAGAAAGGAATTGTAAAGCATAAAAAATAGCCTAGAGGAGTGGACAAATAAATAATAAAAAACAAAATCTGCTTCACAACTGACAGCCGGGCAGCAAGAGAAAGGAATTCATTTCTGGCTCATAGCAAAGACACGGCTGGACATATTTCTAAACTCATCTTGGACGGTTGCCAGGTTAACCTTGTGCTAATGCTATTTAATAAAATGAATCGCACCCTTGTGCATTTTCCTGAATGTATTGGCAGGGAGACTGCCTCAAGAATGCAAGTTAAAAGATTAAAACCAGAACACAGCATGCAGCAATCATTTCAGCTAACTCCAAGACCCTAACATGACTGAAGCTAAGCATTTGTGCGTCTGACGTTAATATAGAGAGAAAGGGAATCCCTTCACAGGGAATTTTTAACATGAAAGGATGAATGAATACACACATCACTTCCTAAAAAAGGCAGTTGAAGAAACACAGCCACAACTGTCAGAGACGTTCTGTTGAGAAAGCCATATTTTTTCCATCTTCATGGCCCTCTCAAGCCTTTCAGCTCTATCTGCAGACAAAAGATGTGACCGCAGCTGCATGAAGGGGGATATTATGGTCTCCTAGTAGAACTTGCACAAGCTAGTCAGGCACAGAACCAGTTATAAGCTGACTCTTTCATCAAAAATGTGCATGCATGCCTGTGTGTGTCTGTGGCAAGAAAGCAAACATCACAAGGGGATGATTCACAGTGGGTCATGTTCTGAAGCAAACAAGAGAGCAACTCTTGAGCAAAGCCCTTTCCCCTCTTTGGAAGTTTTGCAACATCATGTCTGTGGAGCTGTCACCACGAGGGAAAACGTGTTGGTTGGTAAGCTGTCATAAAGAACAGCCGCTCCATTCATTTTTTGTGTGCTAAAACATAGACCATAGTATATAGAGAAGTGTTGAGTAAAAACAGTACCAAAAAACATTGACAACAATGAAACATCACAACAATAGAGTGTTTAAGTCTCCTCTATTGTGTAATCACAGACCACTTAGCAGCTTTAAACCAGACTGTATGTCATCAGTTTCCATCAACACTGAAAAGCTGTTTTCAATTTCACTTTTTGAGGGTGCTTTTGAAAGGACACGTTTTTGGTCTTGTCAGCTTGTCGTGGACGGAACATAGAGAAAAACATATGTGTTTTGTAATAGTGTGGGCAGTGGCCTTATTTTAACCCCTCCAAATCTCCGTGTGCAAACATCAGTCATTATATATGTGTCATAAAATGTATCCTAACATGTATAGCACCACTTCCAAATGGAAATGTGGCCCTTCTGAGTAGCCTGTCCTGTCTGGAAAATGATTAACAATTCAACAATTGGAACAATGTTGTGTTTTACCCCTATGCGTGTTCACAAGCAAGTGTATTCGAGGTAAACTGTTTAAATCTAAACACGCATGCTCAAAATCCCAACCAGAGTGCTTCAATATCAAGAGTAGAGATGTAGAAGATGAATGCATATACACACAAACGGATTCTGAGTTAGCTACTGGAGAGCTAACTCCAGCTCATGGTCTGAAGGAACCACATGGCTGAGCTGTTCAGCCTCCACATTATCTTTCTCTGTCATTTGGACTGTGGTTTACCAGGGCACCCCACATTACACCCCATGAATAAAAGCATGCTTGTGGTTCACAATAGAGCTTCCCTGCTCCCTGAGAAGGGGGAAGGGCATTGCATTCCTCCACTGACCTCCTGTTTGCAACAGATATTAAACAATAACTGCTGCCTGCAATGTGCTTTCACCAGCCAGTGATCAGAAAGACGAGACAAAGCGCAGTCGTCCGTTCACATCAAGCAATATGTGAAAGTATAGCCCATCTGCGTTGTCTGTGTTTATGTTTGGAGAGATGGGTAAGAAATGAAGAATGGCATTTTAGGAGATCTGGGCAGAACGATGTGATCATTCAGTGTGAGTGACTAGCTCTGGAGACCGATGCTGACTGGATGCCTGCAGTATTTAAACAGGGTAACCGCACATATCCCATTTAAATCACTTCTCCAGGAAAAGTGCAGTGTAAGCCTATTGGAAATTTTTCAGAATAGCAAGTCCACATAGGGCTGAGTTAAGACAAGTGACTGTTCACTGTGATTCATGACGCTGCTGCTGCTCCAGACCCCTTCAAGGCTTTATGTGGGACATCAATCCTGGCTTAAAAATAAGAGTTAAAGCTCCTTTGTTTTCTAGTAATGAACATTATGAAGCGTAGGATGTAGCTTCAAAGAGACTCTAAGGAAACGCACATGCAACCTTTGCCAAAGAAAGTGTGACATGGAGGGGCCCCGTGATGGCAACACCGTCTGAACATCTGCATCAGCAGGAAGAGGGCTGCATGTTGTTCCACATCCCAACAGAAACAAAGGTTAGATGGTGACAGGGCTGCTACCTGACAGACCACACAAGCAGCATGGCTTCTGTCTCCTGCTGCGCTGAGAAAAATGTAGGCAGATTACACATTTGCACGTTGTAACACGAAGCACCACCAAAGGAATTGCATTTTTTTTCTCTAGGTAACAATAAGAAAACTTTGCATTGTTTAAAAGTCGTGTGTACCAAATAATAAGCACTTCGATTTCCAAGTTTTTTTTTTTACACTAATCTCACACTACTTTTGCTTTTTGTGTCCTTGTGGTGCCACACATTGCAGGGATGAAGAGTTATTCTCCATATCTCACTCCACATTAAAGTTCTAACTGAAAGACGAAGCAGAGATTGCGTCAGGAATGCTGGCGGTTGGTCGTTTTCCTCCACTCTGCGCAGACAGGGGGTGGGGTGCCTGGCTGAGGCTGGGAGGAGAAAAAGGGGGGGGATTTGGGAATATTCTTTGTCCTCACCCCGCAGTACAGCACACAACTGGAGAAGGACACGGGCTCCTCGCAGGGTAGAACTGAATGGCTTGATAGCAGAGCGGGGGGGCTTACTTTTTACACAGAAAAAACGAAGGAAAAGCGCTCGAAATAAGCTGCAACTTTTTGGAGGCGCCGGGCGAAAGCAGAGGACCTAAATTCACAACGAAAGGTGAGATACAACACAAACAAATTGCGGCAACGCAGGCGCGGCAGCATCACCACGTAGATGTTTAGCTTTAGCTAACACTGGTGCGTTCACTCAAGTTTAGCTAGATCTTTAACTTTGGCGCCGGAGGAACAACGAGTTGTATTTAAAGCTGCTCATTGTGACTTCAGCGGTTTGATAACCGGCCTTAAAGCCAGGCTCGGTAAACGTGTTGTTTAAAGGCTAACAAAGTTTACGCGCACAGGCTGGCGAAGCGGCAGCGCTTATTAAACCACACAAATTGGTCGCTTTATGCGAATTATTTGTAATTTGCGGCGTATTGGCGCTAAAGTGTTGTCATTAGCAACGCATGCCAATATAATTGTGCTGGTATGCAGAATGTTCTGGTAAATTTAACAGGCATCTTGACTATGTCGAATTTGGTGATGGAGGGACGCACAGGGATTGTGTCTTGTTTTTTCCCCCTCATTTTCTCGGTTGCCCCCGCCCCTACACAACCCTGTCTTCTGGGGAATAAGCTATAATCATATCTTTAAACTTTTATCTACATAGTTACTCCGTCCAGGCAGTGGCACGGCCGTCCTTACCGTTAGCTTCTTTAACCGCCGACTTGTGCTTCTGGAAGCGTGCGTAGCGCCGCGGTGACGTCGTGTCCAGTTAGGCACGAGGAGGACTTTTAATCGTAATGCTCTGTGTAAATGGGATTAGTTCTCTATTTCACGTTATGGTATTTAAATAATTACAGTGCTTCAACATAGAAAGGCCTACATCTTGTGTTATGTGCCTTCATAGTTTTATTTTTTACTTCATTAGCAGACTTAACAGCTGTACACATATTACTCAACGGTGCTGTATTCAGTTTTTTTTATGGTATTATGGCTCTTTGTGCTATGAAGGGTGGATGAGTTCATTTTTTCCCATAACTTCCAACACCACAGTTATGTGGAAGCCACTCCATGGTTTGACTCATTCTGGTTATTTTAGGCCCTTTCCTCCCCAAGCCCAGGGCCCCTTAGCTTTAGGATAGAGGAGGTATATCCATATAACTAACCTCCCAGATGTGAGAGCCACAAAAGCCTCTCTGTCCTGCAGGGCTCGGCCAGCGTTGAAGCTCTGCAGCTTTACTTTGCTCCTTACTTAGACGCAGGCTGTTTTTCTTTGAAGTGCCACAGACTCTGGAGCCTCTGTAGACAGGGCATGTGATGTGGCTTTACAGAGTGAGAGGACTTATTTATCAGAATTGATATTGAATTGATCTGTTTTTTGTTGATTTGTTTTTGTTGGTCTAATATATGATCAACACTGTACACATACCATTATCTTATTTCGGAATACTCAAGCTTCAGTTGGGAAACACTGCTGACAGCACAGGTCGACTTTGTTTGTGCTGTAGTAAGAATGGCAGCATGTGAGCAACGAGACAGAATAGCAACACCTGCACACTACACAGCAGGTCCAAGTACGTGCTAATCTTTAAACCTAACACATGACTATGGACATGACAAACAAATGCAACATTGTGGTTAAGAGTTCAGCTTTATCTTTTGATTGAAAGTGTCTGATTAGCTGCCCTTGTGCAGGGGTTAGACGGCACACACACACTCACAGACGCTTGCATGTGAGTGGTTTTCCTTAGATTCGGATGTCGGCTCTGACGGTAGCTTGGGGGCAACTCCTAATCCTTAACCTAGATTACAAGCAGCGAAGTGTGCTGTTTTACTTCTCTTCCTTACATGTCTCTTGCAGAATAGCAGCGTAGCTTACATTTGAGTTAATTGCTACAGATGACTGCTGGGATGGCAAATATAGCAGATAACACAAAGCTTTATGGAAATGTTGATTTCCCATGTATGATATTTGAGTTGGTGCTTAATATTCCCCTGTGTTCGAAACCACATACCTGACATACTGGCTAGGTCTTTGTCAAGTTGTCTTGATGTGCACACCTGGCCCTAAAGTGGCCATACTGTCTTTAAGGTGTAAGTGCAGGATGCAGTAGCACTGTAGAAGGATAATGACAGTGGTAGTCACTGTGAGCAGTGAATGGGCAAACATCATAAAAGCAGCGAATAAACATAGCTACCATGAAGGGAACTTTGTGGGGAAAGGTGCAGGAATTAGTTTCTCTGCATACCGACAGGTATGACTGGTCAAAACAGCATGACCTTACATGAAATCTTTAGAATAATAGACCTTCTTATACAATCTCTTGCCCTTTCTCCCTCTGTGTGTTTTATAACATATTAAAACACAGAATACAAGTAATCACCACAGCCTAAAAATCAACAATCACTTCATAGTCTGATAGAGCAGCCCCATGGTCAATCATGAAAGTGAGTTCTTATTCAAGTCTTTCTTGCAGCTTCTTTTTCATCAGATTGTTCTTGGGGCCTGAGTTGCTGCTGCACAATGGAAACTTGAAACCAACTCTTTATTTCTGTGAAGATAGTGTCCACAAACTTAACACCAACATGGGCTACTTGATTGGCCTTTATTTATGTTTTGTTCTTACATTGCTTTTATCAAAGCAGATTTTCAGATTAAAGTTCATTGCAGATTTTGGATGTTCACAATCTGATCAGCTGTTCTTCATTCACAATCATAAAGACAATTGAAACAATTTCATTTGGGTTATTTCTAAATTGAAAAGGAGCACTTGATTTTTGTTGACCTGGGGTTGAACAAAAAGATGGCCTTTTCATGTACGGCACTTCTCTTTGCTTCCGTGTGCATCACAGGACTGGACACTGTGTTGAAGCATAAAATTAGGTTTTTGTAACTGTAATTAAACTGACTTTCGTTCAAATGTTTACACAGACAATATTCATTGGACTTCATATTGCTTTAATAGGTTAATTTAGAGTAGTAAAGTAGTAGTAGTAGTAGTAGTAGTAGTAGTAGTAGTAGTAGTAGTAGTAGTAGTAGTAAGTAAAATTCTAAGACCAGAGAAAAAACCTAATGTAATGTTTGGAATTATGAAGCTATCTAAACGGTTCTAAACAGTTCATTACGGATAGAAGTGAAAACATGTTCTTAAATGCAGAATTTACCTTTTTACTTTTGGTTCTCTATCATTGGCAACTAGCCATGAAATGATTTGTGCCGTTTGCAGTTCTTATTCAGAGCCAGCTAGTTCCTTTACATGGTTTGTAAGTTAATATGTTGGCTGTTGATACAAAAATGATACATTGGATGTAGATAAAGTGTCATTGCACAGTTCTTTCTTTGGCCCTGAGCTTTGAGCCTGTAGAGCATCTTGTAAACAAGATAAAGCTTCTTTAGTTTAGGTGTCAGATCCCTATCCTTACCTGAGGAACTGGCCAGGTAGGAATATTAAGAGAATAAAAGACATCACTACACTACTGAGAAAATATTTAGTTAAGAACACTTATGTCCAGTTACTTGATACCTAATGAAATGGGCCTGAAGCTTTAAGGTGAGAGATGGAATGGTATAATCTTTTCTGAGTCACAATAAACACCATGCTGTAGCTCATCTACTTGGTACAAGCCTGGTAGTTTATAGTAGTGGGTAATTACTCTGCAGAAGTTGTTATGAGGTTGGTCACAGATGGTGTGAAACCGCAGGAGCTCTTTGTTGCGTCTTTGAGTTAACTACCAGCTATTTACTCTGTTTTGGCAATCTTAGTCCGATTATTAAATCGGGGCTACCACCCAATTATTGTGACGGGTTTACAGTATATGTAAAATGTAGGCGAGGGTAGAATTATCATACAGGCGCCGCTGCGGTGGTGTTTTCCATTTGGGGGACAATGGAAAGACAGCCTTGCATTACACAGGACAGCTGATATCTTTTTTTTATTATTTCTTTTTTTTATGGAAATATTGCAACGTTTGAAATGGTGGGCAAAGTTTGGTTATGTTTAAAAGTCATGGTTTGTTGATTATAGAATACAGACTAGACGTTTGATGGTACTTTGAGACATTTGGTTCCAATTTCTAATCGGCTTCAGTGCTTTGTCTCTGAACACAGGAGAACCGTAACTTTTTTTTTTCTCACAGCAGTGAGGGCTGGTTTGGGATGTCTCAGCTTTGTAACAATGACTGTAGCTCCACCTTGTGGCTATAATTTGCCCAGACACAAGGAGACAAACAGTTCTGGGATGTGTTGTAACAAAATGACCGTAATATTTTGATTACTGTTGTTTTAAAGTTAGTCTGGGTTTCACAGTTGCCTTGATTATGACAAAGTTAATCTAACATGTTGTGCCTGTGCTGTAAAATGCCAAATGTTTTGCCAAAAAGTCTGTCTTGAGTTTGGGATTTGCTCTCCCTCAAGGTGCTTGGGCAGGTTGATGCCTGTAACAAATGTTTTCAGTGATAACTAAATATAACTTTTTCTCTTATGCATAATGACCAACATTCTTGTTAAAATCAGATGCACTAAAATACAATTCTTTTTTTTTTGTGTGTCATGTGTAGGTTTGAGAGGTTCCCTCCTGTTCCAGGGGCAAAATGAGCTGGAGCTTCCTTACACGTCTGTTGGACGAGATTTCCAACCACTCCACCTTCGTGGGCAAAATCTGGCTCACCCTGCTCATTGTCTTCCGCATCGTGCTGACGGCTGTCGGGGGAGAGTCGATCTACTATGATGAACAGAGTAAATTTGTGTGTAACACACAGCAGCCCGGTTGTGAGAATGTGTGCTACGATGCATTTGCGCCGCTGTCACACATTCGCTTCTGGGTGTTTCAGGTAATTATGATCACCACCCCCACCATCATGTACCTTGGCTTTGCTATGCATAAGATTGCCCGCATGGAGGATGATGACTACCGGCCTCGGGGCAGGAAGAGGATGCCGATAGTGAGCCGTGGTGCCAACCGGGACTACGAGGAGGCTGAGGATAACGGGGAGGAGGACCCCATGATCCTGGAAGAGATTGAACCAGAAAAGGAAAAGGAAGTATTGGAGAAGCCCAGCAAAAAGCACGATGGACGCCGTCGCATCAAGCGCGATGGCCTGATGAAGGTTTACGTGTTTCAGCTGCTGTCCCGTGCCATCTTTGAGGCCTCGTTCCTGTTTGGTCAGTATGTGCTTTATGGGCTGGAGGTAGTACCATCGTATGTCTGTACACGCTCCCCGTGCCCGCACACAGTGGATTGCTTCGTCTCGCGTCCTACAGAGAAAACGATCTTCCTGCTCATCATGTATGCGGTCAGCGCCTTGTGTCTGCTCTTCACCATGTTGGAGATCCTTCACCTTGGCATCAGCGGTATTCGGGACTGCTTTTGCACACCGCGGCCTCGCCCTCCCACCCCCCGTCACGTGGCCCTGGCCAGCCAGAGATCCTCCATCTGCCGCCAGCCCTCTGCGCCTCCGGGCTACCACACAGCTCTGAAGAAGGACCCAACAGGAAAGATGGGCTTCAGGGATAACCTGGGAGACTCAGGTCGAGAGTCGTTTGGGGACGAGGCTTCTTCAAGGGAGCTGGAGAGGCTGCGTAGACACCTAAAACTGGCCCAGCAGCATCTGGATATGGCTTACCAAAATGAGGAGGGCAGCCCATCACGTAGCAGCAGCCCGGAGTCCAATGGCACCGCTGTTGAGCAGAACAGACTGAACTTTGCCCAGGAGAAGCAGAGCAGTACGTGTGAGAAGGGTGAGGCCTCCAATCTTTTCATCCTTTTTCATACGTTCCTACAGTAATCTTTATCTTTATTTTGTGGCTGTGATCAGTAGGAAGTGCTTTATTGACAATGACACCATCTCTCTGTTCACAGGTCTCCGTGCATAGTTTCTCATCAGCCAAGCTGACACTGTAGATTTAAATCCACATCAGGATCGGTGAGAGGACATAAGGGAATCAAAGTGAGTGTGTGTGTGAGACGTGAATTTGCTTGAGGTGGATGAAGTCAGCCCAAGCCTTCCAGTGTTACGGTCCGCCGTGGTCACGCATCGGGTTAAACGAGGAGGAGGTGGTCATCTCCACCCAGCAATACTTGATACACCAGCCTGTCTGAAGATCAAAAGTGCTTACAAACTACCGTCGTGCAGCAAGAACGGTTAAGGTTAACATGTACATCTCCCTCAGGGCAGCTATTGTTTTTTTTAATTATATTTTTGTTATGAGACTTATAACTATTAGTCAGAGTTTGTCCTCTGTTGAAAGTTCAGTGAGTGCATCTCAAGTTTGCCTTAGACCTTAACTGGAACTCTGTTTTATGGCATTTTGTTAAGGTATGGCCAAGCCAGTTGTAGTGCAGAAACCTGTTTAAACTGTAAGAATCTTGTAGTTAGTGAGGAAGTGAATCAGTGAGCGAGGTTAATGGACAAGGCACCACTCCATAAAAGAAAGGTACCGGAGTTATTGTGATGCCGACGAAGACCTTTTTGAGGTGTTCATTTTCATATAAAGGTTTCTTTCAAGTGTGTCACTTATTTTTTTGAATTTTTATTGTGACGATGTTGACACTGCACCATGTCAATATTCCCAAGCCTGGTGCCTCGATGGTAACTGGAACACATTTGGGGTGCCTTTTGTCCAAAGGAATAAACAAACCTGGGTAATGCTTGAAAAATATGTAACTCTTGATAATGTCTTGTATTGTTTAAATGTGTATTTGATACTGTTTATTTTTGTATTAGTTTAGAGTATTGTGTTCTTAAAAAGAGGCTCTTGTCACTGTGGCTTTTTTAAAGTGACATTCACTGCTGTCTTCATTCCCTGAAGCCTGATTCAGTCCATTGACTAGTGCATTCTGAAAATGGTTTGGTACAATTTGAGTTCAAGTGAAACCGTTTTGTTAAATATAAATTTACTTTTTGAAATTGTTTTATTCTAACCATCTAGCGCACATGCCCCTTTTTCTGTAAGGATCCGGATTGTATCGGTTGGTTAAGTGAGGGATAATGCTGTCTGTCATGTTCAGGCTCCATGTCGGAAAGTGCAGATTTTTGGATCATTTTTTATCACCGTTCCAGAGTCTCAATGAGGGCTGTAAACAATGTAATAATTTCAATGTGAATGCAATGCCTTGAACGTGGTCTGCTATGATGCCATCTTTTGTATTCTGAATAATATCCACAGTGCCATTAATGCCAACTCAAATATTGTCATCTCAAGTTATTTTTGAACAGTGCTTTTTGTACTTTTTTGTAATTTTGTATTGATAGTACTTTGGTTAGTTTTTAAAATAAAATTTTCAGCAAATAAGTTTTGCATTTGGTTCAGTCTGGCTTTATGGAATGGTAGCTTGAAATTGTAAAATTACCCAGTTCCGATTATACTTAGTTATTCTGTTCAAGTGTCATAGCAATGCAACATATTGGGCAAAGTTGGTTAATGACTAATACCTTGTGTATTTATGCACTTTATTGTATTTCAGGGTATCCGCGGATCCTTAAAAAGTCTTAAATTGTCTTAAATTCAGTTTTCACAGGTCTTAAAAAATAGACGATCGGTTGGTTTGTTGAACGTTTAGTCCACAAAAATGTCCCCACATGCGCATGCGTCTACATGGTTGTGTTGCTACGTTGTGTTTGTGTGTGTGGCGGAGGAGAAGTAAAGAACGTGATTGGATGGAACACCGGCGTCTTTCAAGTGTTCTATCTCTGGGCAACTTTTAGTTCGAGGTATTTGGCTGCACATGATATCGGCTTCTGCTTTCTATCGGAATCGTCATTCCATTCTTTCGGTGCTAGCTAGCTAATAACATTATTTAAAGTAAGATGGGAAAGTGTAAATTTAATCAAACTTGGCAGGAGAACAGTGAGTATGACTGGTTGAAACCTGTTAAAGAAAATCCATGTAAAGCGCGCTGCGTACTATGTAAAAAAGTTTTTAAACTAGGCACAATGGGCATAAAAGCAGTGGAGTCACATATGAAATGTGACAGACACAAACAGTTCAGCAAATGCCGTGGTCAAGCGAACATCTCTGTGCTTTGTTCCGTCTCTGCTCCGCCGGTACCACAGACAGACCTGGCAACTGTAGCTAGTACGCCTAATACTAGTACGCCGCTGCCAGCCGCAGCATCATCAACCGACCTCCGGTTGACATTTGGATCGACTCCCACACTGAAAGCGGAGGTGCTGTGGATTTTGAAAACGGTAGCTAGTTACCAGTCATACACTGCCAATGAGGGAATTCAGGGAATATTTCTAGCAATGTTTCCTGACAGCGAAATTGCAAAAACCTTTTCATGTGGTAAGGACAAGACCGCATACATCACACGATTTGGACTGGCGCCGTACATCAAAAACGAACTTGTCTCCAAGGTAAACAAAGGACCGTTTGTCTTGATGTTTGACGAGTCTCTTAATAAAACTACCAAAAACAAACAACTGGACCTGCATGTACGCTTTTGGGTGGATGATCGTGTTCAATCCAGGTACCTTGGATCGCAGTTCATGGGACATGGGACAGCTCTGGATTTACTAAAAAATTTCAAGGTAAAAAGTCATCATCTCAAATTGTTAATATGTTATTCATAATATTGATGGTAAATTTTGCTGTCACATTTTACATGGTTTTGCTTATGTTTGATTGTTTATGGCATGGCAGTAGTATATTTTCAACCCCTAACAGTTGCATACAGGGAAAGTTGTCAAAGTTGCATTATCAGATTGTTTTCTTTCTTATTTTGTTCAGCCAAAACCAATACATGTAATGTATAACTATTTTAAGGGGTGAACCGTTAGTGAATTGATGCCTGGTAATGTGTGGACAGTGGTGTACTATTTTGACATTTGCTAATACACCGGATAATAATTCATGGCTATCCCTGTTGGCTTGAAAAGTAGGTTCATTAGAATGGCAGGGCCCGCTCAGCTGTCCAGCCAATCTCATTGTGTTAATATTCTACTCTGTGTATGAGTCGACCTTATACAAAAACCACAAGTGAACCCATTATCACACATTTTGTTCTCATTCTCAGGAGTGTGTGCAACAGTTGGACCTGAGAAACCTGGTGTCCATCTCCATGGATGGACCAAATGTGAACTGGAAGTTCTTTGAGCATTTCCAGCAGGAGCATGCTATGCAATATGGAGGTGCTCAGCTTGCTGTTGTGGGGAGTTGCGGCCTCCACACTCTTCACAATGCCTTTAAATGTGGTTTTACCATGTGGCAGATGGAGAAATTTCTGAGGGCCCTGCACACTATCTTTCAAAACGTGCCGGCAAGGAGAGAAGACTTCTGCA
>JAVQJL010033777.1:0-15602 GCA_036024295.1 Nannoperca obscura
GAACAAACAAAAAAAAAAAAATACATAAATAAACAAAAAAAAAAAAAAATAAAAAAAAATATATATATATATATATATATATATATATATAAAAGACAGTTTTTTCTTCTATGACTATATGAGAAAATGTATGAATTCTACATTTTCACTGTGCACACTAAGCTTAAAGTTGACCGTAGGACAAAGGGCAGATTAAAACATAATTCCTGTGTATTACATCTTTGGTCTGAATGTTGTTTTGTCCATCCTTCCTATCAGTTATGATACCACTGTATTCATCAAACTAATTGCAGAAATTTGGGAACATGGTGACATCATTACAACAAAGCCTGACAGGTCAAAAAACATGTTGGTAATAATCCATTATTACACAGGAAAACTGTGTGCACACTACTACAGTAGGTAGTCAAAGTTAAGGAAGGATCTGGGTCTGTAAACTGTGATGGATGTTTACAACAAGACTCTTCCTCTTCCAAGTAAATTTGTCCAACCTGTTGGTATATTTCCAACCTGACTGTCTGACTGCTCGTGTTGCTGACTTCGTCTTTAGGGATGTCACTGTGTTCCCAGCCATTGGTGAATAAAGTGTTATTACAGATAGGAATGATGAACAAAACTATCAAAATAAGACCCAAGTTGAAATAAAGCAGAATTATTCTTCAAGGTGTGAGGAGGCCCCTTAACACAGCCTCTTTGGACTCTCCCCACCACCTCGCCATGTTACCACTTAACAAAACTAAATGTGATCAAAGTCAATCCATTATTCAACCAAACAGATATTGCAATGATTGTGTTATTAAATATCCAAGAAGATGTGCCCATCACTTCTTTGTCTTCTTTGGGACAGCACATACTATTACTTTCTAACACAACAGTATGGGGAAGGGTAAGTCCCAGATCAGAGTACAGTGCCTCATTATGGTGTGCGAGCATTATAGTGTCACCGATGTAGTTACATGTATACCTGGATTTCTTGAGCACAGGCCAAACACCCACATAACATGCCAGTTTCACATTTGGTTTTAATTGATCACATGAAATCGAAGGACTACATTTTAGACACACAACCTCCATGGACTTAAGGGCCAGCCCATTTATGAATATGAATTTCTGAGTGATCTGTATAAAACTAAAAGAAGCAAACCAACATTGTCTGAACCTGTTAAAAATGTCTGGGCCACACCCATCCTACCTGGCTCGTCTTGGTGGTAGGTGGAGTTTTGGCCACGCCCATTCTGTGCAGCATCACATGAAGCCTTTGTTCAAAACTAGATGTGCTCTCAGATGCATGTTTCTGGAAGAAGATACATGAACATTTAGAACAGTATATGTTCACACACACGCACAAACACACATACAGTTGGCTGATAACTACCCAGTGCGAGGACCACACTGTTACTGTGGGTGTGGTGGTTTTCTTGAAGTAGCTGTGTTATATACATTCTTAATCAATTCTTCCATTAGCATAAAAGAGAAACACTACTCTTTGCCTACCATGATATCATACATGTAAACCAAACTGATGGAAATATCAACACATTGTAAAACCAGCCGAAAAGCTTTGGAGCTGACAGAACTCTAAACGTCTTTTTAATAATACAAATAAATATAAAAAAGAAGCTTTCCAAAACAATGATGGAAGTCTCTAGTGAGGGACGTATGGCACTAAAGTTAAGAAGACAACCTTTCTCTGTGGTCAC
Organism: Nannoperca obscura; assembly: GCA_036024295.1. Taxonomy (NCBI): domain Eukaryota; kingdom Metazoa; phylum Chordata; class Actinopteri; order Centrarchiformes; family Percichthyidae; genus Nannoperca; species Nannoperca obscura. The sequence continues at coordinate 1,701 of JAVQJL010033777.1, forward strand.
TCATTTTCACAGTGTCCAAACACAGAAACCAGAAAAGACGTTAAGGAGAGTTAGTTAGGATAAGAGTTGTTCTCGACCTGTTCTCTACAAAAAAGTGTCCTGAGATAACTTTGTTATGATATGGTGCTGTATAAATAAAATTGAATTGAATTGAAAGGAGAGCAACAAAATTGTTAGCTGGTCTGTATTATAACACAGTGTAGGTGATCACAGAGAAGCAGGAGGGCACTGAATAGAGGTTTAACCAACTAAGCTAAACTAATCGGAGTAACCAGATTATCTGTCCCACCTCCTGCCAGATGTTGGCTGTGAAACACACTTATGTTGTCTGCCAACTGAAAAGAGGATGGTGAAGGGAAACAGACATTTTCTTGTTGTTCAGCTGTTTCAGCGTAAACACAAAAATGACTTGGAAATGCTCGCATGGATACACACCATTAGACCACATAATGTGAATATAGCCTTAGGTCATTCTGCATTTGTGATATGTCAGTGTTAAAATAAGAGCTGATATTTCAATAATGAATCAAAATACTAGTTTATAACTAGCATGAACAATTAATGGCCAGTCCTCAGTAAAACCCGGGTGAAAAGAGGGTTGAATTTCCTGTACTATCATGAGTCACATGGTAAATTAATTTTAATATACATTTCCACAGCACTAATTCCATCAGTACATCAATGGAATATGTAACATTGTTGGTTTCATCTATTAGGTTAAGATGATGCCTTTTAGTCATTCAGACTTTTACCCACTTTTCAGACATGACTGGACATTTACAGAGAGAGCCACATGCTTGTGGATTTATTACCTGGTGCACGAGAGTAAGCAGTGAGAAAGAGAGAGAGAACTGCGATTTAAAAATGCTATGATAACAAGGTCAACTCTTTCTGTTCAGTCACAGGCTGACTCACTGATGGATTTTATAACTTATTTTGTTGCTGAAGCCTTGATTAATGACCACTGTGAGCGTGAGGAATGCTCACCCCACTTATACAGAATCCACTTGTACATTTTTCAACTTAAAGCCATTAGAGAGCAAATTCTGCTACCTGTTTTGTAATATCTGATATAATATCTATTCCCATTAGTTCACATTCTGCATGTAACGGGTTTGCTGGATATTCATTTTTTCATCATGAACAGTCTCAAAAGGGGAGAAATTGTTTTTAACTCTTTCACTGTATTTCCTGGTTTATTATACTGATTATGTGCATAAGAGATGATGATTAATTTATTACAGTTATCTCAGAAGGCATAACAAGATGCATATCCAGATCCGGAAGCTCTAAAATAGTCTCTGGGCCAAGATACATTTTTAAAAAGCTAATAAAAAGCTAATCTCTAGGGTTTTGAGAATGATAAAAAGCGAAATCATCGTCAGTGGGGTAAGAGGGAGCCGATAGGTTCCAACATTGCATTTCGGCAAATGTTTTTGCTGGCTTTGGTTGTATGCAGGTAAACAGTCCATGTGGAGCACGGACTGTTTACCTTCATATGACCTACAGTAACTTAACACCTAATGAAAATGACAAGTGGAATAGACTTAAATTAATTAACCCATAGGCCAAGACACAGTGTTTAAAAGCACAGGTGAGAACAGCAGAGTGGGAGTATGACATGTTGTTGTACTAGTGATATTATGCTGAATTTACCATGACAAGTAAACATGGAAGAAATGTTCAGTTTGCATTAACAGCAAACTGCATCAACAAGAATTAAAACAGGAGCAGGTCAGAGAACAGGGAAAGTTCTTACTTAAACATGGTCAAAGAGAAGAAACAGGCGTATTAGAAATAAATGCCTGTGTTTAGTATCTAGGCCTGGTTCTAAACAGTATTTAACAATCAACACAGTACTAGCCATTTAGTGTTTCATTCCCATCAAGGGTCATCCCTTCTCCTATTAGATGATCTGATGGTAATCTGTGTGTTCAGTGTATTGTCAGACTGACCTTACTGTGTGTGTCATCCTTGTCTTCAGGCTCTAATCCCGTCAGCAGTATGAGACTCTGGCTCTTGCCCTCCCTCAGTGACCTCTTGGTCACCTTCAGTCTCCTCTCTCCATATGGAGTCCCTCCCAACTTCATCTCCTTCATCGGGACACCACTCTTCTCTTGCTCAGTTATAGGGGAAGTGACCACAGGACTGGGGGTGCCACCTGGCAAGACAGGAAGTGCCTCTTCTTCCAGGTTAGAAAGCGTAGCAGTAGTGAGGTCAGGGCTTGTGACGATAGTGGGGTAAGAGGGAGCTGTCTCACTGGGAGGCGTCATCGTGGTTAATGTCTTGGCAGGCACCATCGATCCCCTCACATCGCCTGCAAGATGGTGGCTGGTGGCAACGGTTCCTTCTGTGGTGGCGGCATCATTAGAAACATTAGCATCCTCCACTGACCTTGCCCCTTTCCCCTTCTCTTTCTCCTTGTCCCTCTCCCTCTCTCTCTCCCTTTCTTTGGCTTCGCGGAGGGGTCGAATGAGGTCTGCAATGGAGGTTCTTTTGACTTTCACCCCCTCTCCTCCTCCTCCCTCTCCCCCTCCTGCCTTGGCAGCTCGGCTGGCTCGAGCCCTCTTGAAGGCAAAGAAGTCACCAAACTTTTTCTTGATGTTTTTGGTGGGAAGTGAAGTGGCAGTGGTGGTAGTGATGACAAAAGAGGGGGCAGGGGGAGTGGAGGATGTAGAGAGGGGTGGAACATCAGTGGATGTAAAGGATATATCAGTAGATGGAACAGAGGGAGAAGTGACGATGGTGGCGGTAGAGGAAGTGATATTGTCAGACGAAGAGGAAAAAGGGGTTGAGGCTGAGGGGGTAGAGCTTGACTCTGAGGGAGTGGCTTGGGCAGGGTTTGACTCCTCCCACCGGCTTTTTCTGCAGCAGGGAGACAGCAGAAAGAGCAACAGACGAGACACTCAGTACTACAACTACTGCTACAGGACTCAAGACACATGCTCAGTTCAGGTACACGACAAGAAAGGTCATGCAAACAGCACACGGAGCAAAAACATCTCTCAGTGATTACTACTTTTTGCTCCACAGGCGAGGCCTGGCATGTTGATCAGTCTGTCACTCTGCTCAACACTTTGGTCCAGAGCAAGATATCTAAATGACTATTGGCCAGATTACTATGAAAGTTGGTCTAGCTATTCATTGTCTCCCAGTTCATTTGGTTGTCATCATTGAAAGGTCATAATTTCCTGTCCGACCAACAACAAGTACCTCAAACATGAATGGCTGGTTTGCTTGAATCAGATCTAATGTTTTGGTTGAATTTTGACAATATTTCCATTACAAAGCAAAAAAAAGTTAACTCTGCACACACCGCGCCACCTAAAAGCAGAGCTCATTCAGGCTTCCAAGTGATTAACCCTTTTGATTAGAATAATTCAGTGGTGGAAATCTTTTTTTTCTCTTTCTGTTTTGGGCTGTGAGCTAGGTTTAAACTCTAACAGCAGTTCTGTGGATGAACACTGATGTTGTGTTGCGGACGTGCTGCTTTTACAATGCAGCTGGTGTTGACAAAGAGTGAAAATGAAAATGTAAAATGGGCGGCAATAGCAGGGTAGTCAGCGGACATGATTCTGATTATACAACTTTGGATGTCTGTCCACTACACAGACATCAGAGGAATAATCTGAGTTTAATTTGTCATACTGCATTGTATTCAATGTATAAACTAGCTTACGAACCCTAACCCTAACCAGGTCAAGTCAACCTGCATTAACAACCACAATAGAAGGTTACTATCCCCTCCCATATACATTTGCCTGACCACAGTCACACTTACTGTATGTGATGGGCTACGTGATAATGCTTGAGCCAGTTACATTCACTGATGAAGACCATGAGATACAGTTGGAAGCTCCGAAAAAAGAGAGTAAGGGACCCTCTGATTATTTTGTCACACAATAACTAACTGCTCCTAGCCATTGCTAACACAGTGTTGACTGAAAATGACATCAAGTGAATGAATACATTAGGGCAAACTAATGCACTCCCAAACAGAAACCAGCTTACACAGAGCCAATGGCAGACTGACTAATTGAGGGATGACAAAATGGCAATTCATTCCTAATATCTGGCAAAATAATTACAGCCATCTTAATCACTGTTAAGTGAGACAAAACAGCAAACTCAGGAATGTGTAGAACAGAATTCAGACAAGGAATGTGTGTTATGTGGTGTTACACTGAACGGACACAGGATTTGCTAAACATCACAAAAAACATTCACCATGCAGTCTACACATTCAGCTGCAAGGCTGAAGTCACAAACACATACAACAATTCCCTCTTATCTAAGCAGCAGTTATCAGGAGAGGTTTGGCCTTTGCTTTTTTGAAAATGCAAAAAATACACTTATAACAGTAGAAGCTCTCTGTTCACTCACCAGTTACAGTTAATATTCATTATTTTAAAGCGTTGCGAATGAAACAAAAAGCAACTTATCATCAAAAAGTGTGGAGGTTGGTGGAAATGTTCATGATCAGGGATCAAAATGATTCCAGGGAGTGCTGCCTGTTCTCACACTGCCAACACTGTCAGCGTTTGTGTGTGGGAGAAGTTAACATTTAGTTGTGTTATAGTAGTGCATGTGATGTATGTAATTATAAAGGTGGCAGTATACTATAAATTAGTTCTGTGTATTGTGCACTGTTGGTCCTGGGGACATGTTTTGTTCATATGTAAACATGTAATGACAATGACTAAACCTTAAACGCCTTAAACCTTAAACCTTAAATTAAATCAAAGTTGGTCAGTTCACTGAGGAAAACGTGCTGCTTCCCTCCAAATCAACATGTCACATGAGCCAGTGTGAACAGGCTCAATGTCCAGACTAGTCAAAATGTCCTCAAAGCTTTTCTGACTGAAAGGCCGACTAAGGAAACTTGGGGGTCCTTGACAAGAAGAAGACGTTGGTACAGTACATACCACACTTAATATACATGCAGCCTCCATAACAAAAATTCAGCATTATGGAGGCAGCATTTATATTAACAAAATGTTTGAAATGTTTCTCAGAAATTACTTTAAAGGGCACTCCAGTGATTTAGAATTGCACTTACATAAATTGGGGGATTCATAAGAAACATGAAAATAATTGCCAAAATCAATGCAGCAGACACTGAGACATCCTGACTCTTAAAACACTATATCCTACATTTCCATAATACAATGCCATAACACCCAACCATCAGAACAGAGACTGATTAATCAACGCCGTGATGACAGTACATCAGCTGTTCAACCTGCCACGAGGGAGCACAAAGACGTTAATCACTGTGCAGTGACTTGGCTTGTAGCGGTCTTCAAGCTGGGTTAGTATCAGACACTCCCACACCGCCTTTGTCTTTGTACTCCCTCATCGCAGGGAACAGCTGATGTAGTCATCGTGGTGCTGATCAATCAGTCTCTCTTCCATCTTCACAGTTTCACAGCGCAGTAAACAGTGGAATATTAAGGTAAAGAGCTAATGCTACAATGCTACATGCTAAACAAAGTTTACTTCAGCTAGGCGTCTACCGGTCTCATCGCCAGTGTGATTGGCTGCCACAGTGTAATGTTGGGTTGCATTTCTCCAAAAGCTGATTCTGTTTTACTATGGCAACTGGCAAACATGAGTTTTCATGTCATTATCTGCAGTATAACCTCATAGTTCTTAGTGTGGTGATAGTGTGGTTTATAGTTTTTTTCCCCCCGAAAATGTAACATTAAATGTAGCTTATGTAAATGTTGCAATTTTTTAAATGTGGTGAATGGTTTTAAAAAACACACAACAAATTAACAGTGATATGACATTTTGCTGCACCCATGGCCCATCCTCAAGGCACCCACCTTGGGAACCACTAGTAGATTGTTTCACCGAAACTAAAGGACCTTTACTTTCTAGCTACTGGGTTTTATCATTTTGAAAATCAGCAATGGGATCATTTCTGTTCACTGATTAGCTGCCACTGTCAATCACTATTTGACACAGGTGAGTATAGGAAAGGGGGCAATCATGGCTTTCAGCCATAATTCAAATTCCATACTGATATCAATATGTTAAATTAATCAAGCCCTCAGATCTCAAAGGTTCCATTCCCAGTATACTGCTGCCTTAAGTGGATATTTAGCAAAGAGAAAAAGGGTGTGTGTGTGTGTGTGCATGCATACATATGTTAGTTCCACTCACAGTGCATAGTCAGGGATGATTTTCTTGGTGAAGAACTCCTCTACTCCTTCATCCACTCTGCCCATCCCTTCACGGCCCTCATTCTCTACCTTTGAAACTGGCTCCTGCAACAAAAAACCCAACATATAACATAAAGTATGTACACTTTGCATCATGTGTGTGTGTGTGTGTGTGTGTGTGCTAGTTTGTTTGCCTTCTGGAAAAAAATACACACAAACAAAGTCTATGGTGAAGAGAAAGTGATTGGATCTTTTGAATGACATGTCCAATGTGATCAGGCTATAATGCTTTAAAACCTTTCTAGCTTTTCCATCCATCAATTCATTCATTTGTGCAACCATTTCCTCTACCTGCTCATTGTGTGCATGTGTGAGTCAGAGAGAAACAGAGAGAAAATGAGAGAAAGACACTACCCAACAGATTACATCATTATCCTGAACTCCTTTTTCACAACTCTAAAAGCATGTTGAAAAAATATGTTGTGTGGCATAATATGAGTCTAAGTACAGAAGCAGAATGCCTGTCAGAGCAGCTTAACTTTAACCTGTTGTAATGTAACTGGATAACATTTTAGAATAAATCAACACTGATTGCTGATGCAAGGTTTCTATCGTGTAAAAAACCTGGATCAATTTAACTTCCCTTATATCCTAACTTTAGAGGTATTTCATTTAATACACTGCGGTAATTTGACACAAACGAAACACAAGACACACTGTATATTTATACTGCATTCTAACAAAGCTCATCACCATATACATGTCAGCTAATTGGCATTTTTCATCATCAGTATAACTGTAGATTAAAAGTTTTGCACAAGCTGCTGTGGACTAAGAAATAAAGAAATAAGTAGTTCTAGTTCAGGACAGTTGTCATGTGTAAGCAGTTTTTCAACTGGGTCAACACCAGTCTGCAGAAATCCACTTATATTAGCCTACTGAAGTTGCAATCGTTTGGATACAAAGCCTTCCGCTAGCCCTTCTTCACAAAACGTAATCTTTTACTGTTTCTACATATAATGCGTCACTTAAACTAATACGTGGATTTATAAATTCAAGGAAAGACCATATATACAACAAATATACAAAAATACATACACAGGTTTTTATTGTTGTATAATGTTCTGATGGAGGTCTCTTAGATCACCAGCACATAAGACATTACGAAAAAGGGACAACGGCAAGACAAATGGGATGGTACAGTAGGAGGAAGAGTCAAAAAGAAGAACAAAAGAAGGACTGGAGGAACTTTTTTATAGTTTTATAGACAAAAAAAGAAGATCATTTGAATTTATCTGGTGCGTCTAAAGGGCTAGCAGTGGGGTAACCATCTTGGAATCAGTGTTACTTTCATGTTAATATGCCATCAGTAGTAATGAGTGCAGAATGAATGCAGGCCATCAACAATCTAAATCTTCTTCTAGATGTTCTCTAAATAAATATTACTGCATTATTGTGAGCTGCTAATGTTTTAGCTGCTCAGCTCAAGCTGAAACCAGACAGTGTTTTAGTGAAAAGGTGAGAAAATCCAGCTTCTGAATGATCACGCTGCGATGCATTTGAGAACACATAGTTGCAGTAATGTTAGGTGAGCAAGAATGACAGTGAGTTAGCAGCTGTTTCTAATGACAACTTGATTTGTGTTGAGGTGTTTACTGAGTGTGTTGTAATACCACAGAGCAAAGTGTCATGACACTGTGGTACAACCTTCATAGTCTGACATAAACAGGTAAACGGTGCAAAACGAAAACTATACACATTAAAGATGGTAACAGCTGCAGCCTCAGAATGCTTATAACATGAAAATGAAAAATACACAAGAGAAAAATTTCACACATGTTAACTTTTGTTGACCAAAATTAACAATAACTAATTTTATTTTTGCTGAAATGAACGCTTGGGGTTATACATGAAATCTCCAAAGTCATTACAGTGGAACAATTTTCTGTTTGTGAATGCAGTATTTGTCTGTATCTTTCAGCTCTTTCTATTCTTGCTCTCATCCAATGAAAATAAAGTGCCTCTCTTTCATTCTCTGCCACCTCCTTTACAGCCACCTGTCTCTATGTGCTACATGCCAACATGGCACTTTGTCACACAATTGTTGGCATACAGTCTTTCTCTCTCTCTCTCCCTCTTTCTCTCTCTCACACACACACACAAATACGCACACACATCAACACATACACTTGTTACCAAGGGGCAACAGAGCTGTCTCTACACACCAATCTGCACACTCACACTCTATGTTATGGATGTAGATAGTCATACATATCATAGGCTGAAAAATAAAGTGACACAGTCTACACAATTTAGACTTTGTACATTGGCCTTTTTGAAGTTTGTTTTTACAGCTTTTACAGCAAAAGTTGTTGATATGGTTAGGTTGATGTCTATGGCTCTGCATTAATCTGCCCTCTGCTTACCCAGCAAGCATGCTGAATAAACAGCAGAGGAGCAAACACAACTCCTCTCATAGGTGCACACACAGACTAGCCAGGGGAGCAGCACATTGCACATGCCACAGGCCTTGGGCAGACTAAAGCAGGTGGAAGTAAAGCTTTAGCAAGCAGCAGATGGTCATTACAATGGACCACCTTGTTATGACTTCTACACCTTCATTTAAATTCAAACACTGAAGGTCTAGATGTACTACTAAGTTGATAGAAATATGATCCGATGTGTATCTGATGATATGCATGTGATGGCAACATCAGCATCATTTGCTGCCACCCCCTCCTCAGATGTTCTCTGTCCTGGTTTATGGAATTTCCCACACCTGGATGTACCACACCTGTCCACTAGATGCTGAGCTTCCCGTCCCTGTAAATCCCTTGACTGTCCGTGTAATCAGGAACCTTCCTCATGACTCCTGCTCAGTTCCTTATATAGTATACAGTACAGTGGGAAGGTTGGAAGGTTTCCTTATGCATTTGCCTAAATACTGTTAGCCTGCCCATTCATACTAATACAATTGCTAATACAATGACCCGTTATGTGATTGGTGTGCATAGTGATCACTGATGGATCAGCAAATGACTTCCATATGTTGCCTGAACTAATGTCACTCTTTTGTATGAAGATATAAAAAATGGGACAGAATTCCTAAAGTCATTGTTTTCAGGGTGACAGAGGTAAGAAGTGTTCATGGGTATAAAGCAGGAATACACCCATTATTGATCTCCAGTCCATAATGGAGACAGTCCTTTGATTTATATAGTTTGTCTCTAGTCAACCTAACCATGAGAGGAAGCGCAGTAAAATGTGGGTAGAAAGAAAAATACCACATAGGAAGGACCAGGAACTGACACCCATCTTTCTAGCTTTAAGGCTGCTGAGGCAGTAATGGGTGGGATCTAAATTGTAAGCACCACAAAAAGCCCTTTTGCCAACAGCATCAGTTCATTATGCTGAGCTGCCTTTTAAATTTGTTTCCTGGAATAATTAGTGCTCTATGCATATAGTGTATCGGAATTACTATCCTAACATAAAATTATTTTATGTTGGCAGAATGTCATGGAGGAATACTGAGCATACTGAAAATGTCTTTGCATTCCCCTGTTAATAGCCTGAATCAGCTTTCTACAGATGCAACAGCTCATAGAGGCAATGGCTAAAACATTTGACAATAGAGTCCCAGAGTCCCAGCAAAGACCAGTAGGCTTGTCTAAAACATCTTAACTGTTCAAGTGCTTGTGGATGCATTACTCTGTTGTGGTTCACGCTGCTGTAAATCCAGTGTTTTTTTATTTTGTTACCACAGATGAGGAGAACCCCTCTTTTTTCCATTTACACAGTGACAGCACAGGGAAAGAGACCCCCATTAATGTGAAAACATGAATAATTGAGTTAGTGAAAGCATTCCAGAGAGAGAGAGAGAGAGAGAGAGAGAGAGAGAGAGAGAGAGAGAGAGAGAGAGAGAGAGAGAGAGAGAGAGAGAGAAAAATCAGCACGGGAACAACCCAGGGAACACCACTCCCAAAATGCATGTGCCTGTTTTCTCTCTCTCACACACATACACACACGCAGAGCACGACTACATGGAGCAGGAGAGTGCAAAGATAAAGATGGCTACCATTATTACTACAGTATTATAGAAATGAAAGCAAGAGACCATTGGGTAGCTATCAATCCATCCAATGGTAGACAGATAGATAGATGTAGTGGGTGTTTTACTGCATTACCCAATAATATAAGCAGAATACCCTCTATCCCTCCAGTCTTCCCCTCTCCTTCCCTTTTTTTCTGTCATGTTGTTTTAATTTTCTCTATTCCCATCGTTTTCTCCTCTGGGATCCCTCTGTAGTCGTGCAATTAGCTTCCAACTTCATCTAGCCTTCCCTTTATCCTTCATCCAGCTCTCCTTTCTCCTTCCCATCTCTCATCTTTCCATCCCTGCATCCTGATTTCTATTTTTCACTGTGGCTGTATTTGATTGAGCATATAAGCCTTTATAAAGCATATTTTCTATGCACATGTATTGTTGTGTGTATGTTGTGTAGATGTTGTGTAATTTCTGATGTGTAGATGTTGTGTAATTTCTGCATGATTATATCGGTATATCTGTGTGTGTGGTCATTGCTAAGTGTTTATGGGTATGTGTGTATTCTTACCTGAGGCCTGGAGGAGGGAGGCTGTGTGTGCGTGCGTCGCGGCCGTGGTCGGGAGGCAGTGTAGTGCCTTAGAGTCTGTCCCTGGGTGGGTAGAGGCTCCATGGGAGAAGCGGGGGATCCAGAGCCGGGGAGGGGGCCTGGGCTGTGGCTGCAGCCAGGGAAGGGAGCCTCTTGTCTGGGTAAGCCTCTGCAGCCGGCAGCCTCCTCCTCTGGAGCTCGAGCGGAGATGGAGTAAAGGAGGGGGAGACTGGGAGGAGGAATGAACGATGCTCCTCTCGCTCCTGGTATTACTGCTGCAGCATCCAATGCCACCACCTCCCCCTCCCTCCACCTCCTCCCCTTTCGTCCTGGGGGGGAGGGGGACGGGGAAATGGAAGGGGAGGGGCTTGAGGCTGTGACTGTCAGGGGGGTTGCTGTTGGCAACTGAGGGAGGCCACACCTTCCTCCTCCTCCTCCTCCTTCCTCTCCAACCCCTCTGCCCCTCTCGCTCTCTGCTACTCTGTCCCTGGTCTGCTGCTCCCAGTCTGCATCCAGGAGACCTGAGAGTGAAGCAATATGACTGATGAGAGAAGAGGCACTAGGAGAGGTGGTGAAAGAGAGAAGGGTGGAGGGAGGAAGGGAGGGAAAGATGGGGAATCCAGCCTATGCAGTACGCATGGTTTTTTTTGGAATGTACAGTATGTATGTATGTATATCTACGGCAGGCAGAGCTGTATAAGGAAGACGGAAATGGGAAAAGGAATAGTCAAGAGACTAGGATGGGAGGGTACAACGATACAGAACGAGGGGGGGGGTCGGAAATAGCATACAAGAGAGAAATAATCAGTTAAGCATAGACATGCAGAGAAAAAAAGAGGGGGAAGTATGATGGTGTGTTTTATTATTAAGTTTCTTTTAAAGCTGTCCTCCAATCAAACAAAGGAGCGGGGGTGGGGTGTTGTTAGTCAAAGCGCCCCAAATCCCCCCATGTTTCCTTCTATTCACTCATCATCCCCTCCTCCATCTTCTCCCCATCTCATCTCTCCCATGGTGAAAGTCACTGGTGTGAAAGTAAACAGGCCATGCTCCAATTAGCCAAACAGCACTGTTTCTGCCACAGAATGGTTTGGCATGGCACATAGCATATGAGGAATACAACGGGACAAGATGAAATACATTTATACCTGAGCTCAGATGTCATACTGCATTACTGTAGTTGAAAAAGATTTAAATCTGTACACCATCAAATTAATGAATGAAATCCTGATTATTATTTCTGAAGTAGGCCTAGGGTGATTTTTTAAAATTATGCTATAACTAACGTTAGCATAGAAATGGAATATGATATGCAAGATCCACACAGTGTAGTTAAGTTACAGCTAGCTGGCTGACCTTAGCTTGCTTGCTAGCAAAATACTATCTGAGTGGATATGTTTTGTGGCTAGCTTGCTAAATTTCTTCACTAGCTCAAGAGATCCATGATGCTAACTTGTATATGATGACAAAGGTATATATCATTGTATAGTCAACAATAAAACATGTAACGGTACAAAGCAAAGGTGTATAACTGATGAGTTATTTGCAAGCTAGTTAGTATGGAGCCAGTGGTCCAAAAAAAGTACAGGAACATTCCAGACATTAACGTTGTTCTAAATATGACTGTAAATCAAGTTCATTTCTGTGTATGTCACATCACTGTTTTGGCCAATTACCAGGATGCTCACATGAGCAAATTACTTAATTAGCACTCTTAAATGAGAAATGTATGCTCTTGAATTTCTAATTTATGTTCTTGAATTTTAATGAAGGGATGCATTTGTATTTGTAGGCATCTCCAAAACAAAATGTAGCTGGTAGCCTGCAACTAACATTCAAGTTACTGTAACAGCAGAAATTGAAGTTACATGTGACTAATCCGCTTCTCTAGAGTGTAAGCAGCAGACTGGCAGTTATGTTTTGTATTGTGCCTACAAGTGAATTAATTCCTTCACACTAATATTTTAATTTTATCACATTCATTACATTGTCCCATGTCCCCACTACACTATGTTTTATAAAGTTGTAATGCTACGTTGGAAGTAGCTTCAGCAACCCTAGATAGCTTTGGCTGCTACCTCACTGAACATATGTAACGTATGGCAGTTCAAAATATACAGCGACAGTTGTCACTGACCAGAATGATCTCATTGGGTTTAATACAGTTATGTTTTGACTTTGGATGAAGATATGCAAATATACTTAAAGCTGCTCTAGTCACTATTTTGTGTCCAAACTTTTGACTGGTACTGTATGTATTAACAATGGATCAAATGATAAAGATTGCTTAATCCTATGTTCTGTTTATTTGTGCACACAAATTATTAATTTAATTGCATAAATTAAGTCATTCAAGCACACAAAGTAAGAAATTCTCTGTACAAATGTATTTCTTTTTCCTCCATGACATTCTGCCAGGCTCCATTTGCTTTGTGTTGTAGCTTACAGTAATCAACATTACACTTATGGCTTTTACAAAGGCAGTCACCCACACATGCAAATACATTGAATTGAGCTGAACTGAATTCAGATTCAGAGAGGGAGAGACATAGAGAGACATTACCGAATCACATAGTAATAGTGGTTGTATCTTACTCTTAATTGAAGGGGCAGGCCTCAGGCTCTTGGAGTTGAAACTATTTCTCCAAAATGCCGGACTGTACTGGAGAGATAAAGTAAGAAGAAGAACTAAAGAACTAAAATGGAAAATCCAACACATAAATGGATGAGTTGATAACAGAATCAATGTGTGGAGAGACCCTGTCCCTTACATCATCAGTTGGGAAGTCGTTGTCGATCAGTCGGAGCTCTGGGATGATGATCCTCTGAGCAATGAATGCATTTTCTTTTATAAGGCAGCTCTAAAGAGTAAAAAAAGAAAAACATCACCAATTATCAGTACCAGTCTGTGTGACTCCTCTCTCTACTGGACACGTAGAGATATATAGATGCATATTTTACCATATAATAAATATATATATTATTTAAATTATATATACACTACCGTTCAAAAGTTTGGGGTCACCCAAACAATTTTGTGTTTTCCATGAAAAGTCACACTTATTCACCACCATACGTTGTGAAATGAATAGAAAATAGAGTCAAGA
>JAVQJL010033787.1:0-11574 GCA_036024295.1 Nannoperca obscura
CTGCAATATGTGCACACAACTTTGGTTTTATCTAAACCTCCATTTGGAAGCTTTTTAAAACGAAATTTGCCGTTCAGCACACTGGCGAGTGTCTCCTCAGTCATCGTGTTATCTGCGTTTCACAGTTTAGTAATTCAGTCAGGTAAAGATCTGTGCTGGAATTATGGAAGGAAGTTGGGGTCAAACTTGGTAATATGATTAATTAGCGTTAACATTTTTTATCATGTTAATATTTCCAGATTAATCTCAAGCGTTAACGCGTTAACGTTGACAGCCCTAGTATTTATATAGCACCTTTCAAAGTCAAATGCAATTCAATGAGCTTTATAGGGAATTGACAAAACGTAGGATGTTAAAAATAGATTTAGAGACTGTGTACACCAAAATAAACAATGATAGCAAATAAAATAATTAAAAATAATAAAACTAGAAAATTATAAAAGACTACATAAAAGTATAATATATAATATATATTTTAAAAAATAGTATATTAAATTTTATTTAAATTCAATTACATTTTATTCACATAGCGCCATATCAAAACAAAGTTATCTCAGGACACTCTTTCGAAGGAGCAGGTTGAGACCAACTTCCACACATACAAAGGCTCAACGTTCCCACCATGAGCAAGCACTAGGCGACATAGCAATGATGCTGCTGAAATAAAACTCAAAGATGTGATGTGATGTGATGTGCATTATTTTTTGAAATATGACTCATAATATACAGTCTCTGGAAGTATATGATAAAAATGTTTTCCTCATGATCTAGTGTTAAAAAAGCAGACAAAAATCTCTATAAATTCTATATCGAATCGTTATACATATCCACTCGACACCCAAGTATCGTGATAGCATTGAATTGGGGATACGCACATCGTGCCCGCCCCTAGTATCACAACATATCCGTTGTTAATAAGACTTGAACATGAACATCTTTTGTAACATGGAGCCAAAGCCTCCCTTCCCTCAGGACACTGCTTTCATTAATGAAACACATTCTTGCCCTGCTCCTTAGAAAAGTCACCAAACACTAATTACTTATTCTGCAATGGAGCCAATATATTTAGAAAAATTAGCATGTCGGGGGACACCGGGCATGCCCAACAGCACCTGACTCAATACACAGTAGAAACAATACAAGAACAACACAGCAGATGATTATTCTGTGAGGCTACCGGGTGACAGTGAATCATTTGTTAGGAGTGAGTTTGCCAGAGGGATCAGTGTGTTAAAGAAGGATCAGCACAGGGCCTGAAGGCGAACAGGAATGCTTTATAGTACTGGTTTCTCTCTGTGTCACTTCATGTCTCACATCATCGCAGGTGAAGGACAGCCGCAGCGTGAAATCTGCCATTTCCTTAGCAACCACACTCCGCTTGGCTTTGTTTGGACTTGATACTTATGTATTTAGGTAACACCTTGAAGATTTACACGTGTCTAAATATGTGTGCACAGGTGTGTGCTTGTGACATATGTATTTAATTGGAAAGGAGAAAACCAGGGAACATACAGTGTAAGCAATGAAACAGAGGCTGTTGGCTACTGTATTCTAAGGCAGGCAGCTTAAAGATGAATAAATTGCAAGAGCTGGAAACTTCTTCAAAGACAACATCGTATTTTTTGAAAATGTTTCTTTTTTGGTAACCTTTGCACTACTTGCTATGTTAAGAAAACATTGCCCTTCATGTTAACACTTTAGCATACAAAGCCTAAGTGATAACTTAGCTAGCTATTGTTGCATTCACACTATTTTGGATAAACGTCAGGAACAGGAAAACTTTTATGCATTGGGTGTGTTTGTGTCCACACTCATTACCCTTGTTGCTAGCCTGCAGTCACAATATAAGCAATTTTGTTTTACTGTTTCTATTAGTAGCTGTTTGTTAACATTCAGTGATAGCTACTTTTTACTTAGCTAAGTTGAAAATGGCCTATACGATATGACACTAACAATACATATTTCTTGGCCATGATAAAAAAAATAATAACTGCAGCTTTTAGTAAAATGTTAAGTAAAGGATAAGCCTGACATTTTAGGTTTTTTATCTGACAGAAATCAGTCCAGGATGCATGTAGCTTAGCTTAACACAAAGACTGGCTAGCTCACCGTGTTCTCAGAGCTCCAATGCTGTCTTATTTACACATTGTTTGCTAACAAACTAGCCTGTAAGCAGACCTGTCAACTTCACTGTGAGGACATGCCTCTTGGAGATGTATTACTATGAGATAAGGTAAATAATATATAACAGGCAAATAAAGACAACTTTAGAGTAGTTAGTGTTAGTGATGTTGTTTTTTCATTTTTAATGGAACTAAGATAGTTCACCTCTTTCCAGGCTTTGTGCTAAGCTAAGCTAACTTAACAGGAGACACTTAGATGAAATTAATTAAATCTTGTAAATCTAACTCAAGAAAGGGTTTCCAACATATGTTACAGTAAGTATCCTTTAAATAGCATGTTAGCCAGCATTTTTTTGAATGCTAACAGACTAAATATAAGTCAATGTGGTGGGCCACTGGAGTAAATGAATATGTGGTCATTCACATTAAAACAAAATGGGATTTTAATTCCTTACATGATTCAGAGTCTTATAACGGGGATGCAGTGCAAAAGAGACAAAGTGGAAAGAGGAGGAGGGAGACGAGCAGCTGTGCAACAGATGGAAAACTGTGACTTTTTAAAGCAAATCACAGCTAAGCGTATCAGAGGCTGTTTGTGATTGTTAAATGTCATAAAACAGGGGGAATGCATGTGGTGTGAGTTTCTTTGCAATGCCAAATTTCCCATATAATAAATGAACTTGGTGAACTTGTGCATAAAGTGCGCTCAAGACGGCTGTGAGGAAGATCTGCTGACACAAATAAGGAGAGAGAAAGAGACAGAGAGAGAAAAAAGGTCAGCATGGTCACCAAGAACCTTTGGAATCATTCTGCAGATGAATGTATAGAAAGTGTTTAAAATGCAGCACTCTGAATGTCTGACCTAATGGTTGCTCAAGACTAAAGGTCAGGGAGTCACAAAAATCATTAGCAATTATCTCCTGAGGACCCTAAGTTCCTAAAGCAAAATCTACGACAATCTGCCAGTTATTAAGAAATCTTAATATCTTCTTTAAAGTCTTAATAAAAAATCTCTGGACCAAAGAGACAGACTAACGAATCAACACATATATTCTATATTTGACAAATGACAAACATGCTGCCAATGTACCAGTTTTGCTCTACTGAGCAACACTAACATCTCAGCATACCGCCATTAACAGAGCAAACGTGCTGTTACCAAAGACCCCTCTGTTAATATTTTAAAAATACAGTTGATTTTATTCTCAAAACTCAATGAATATGTTGTTAAATAAAATCAAAAGATTGTGTCTCTTGCATTAGAGTATGCATCAAAGTAATTCAATTCAATTCACTACACTTCAGGACTTAAACCAGCGACTACGACAATCCAAATATGAATTCAAAAGACCTGAAGACTGACCAAGAGTGTGTCTTTTTGTCATATTTCAGGAAAGGAGGAAGGACAGCGGAAGAGGGCAGAGAGATTGAAGTGGTGCTTGGATGTGAATGGAGGTGAGGGAGCGACTGCGGAGAGAGCAGGAAGAACAGGAGGAACTAGTGATGAGAGAGGAACAGCTGCTGGAAGAGCCATCACAGATGTTTGGACTTCATTACAATTGCTGTGTAAAGTAAGAATCTGTCCATCTGCTCACACAGGACAAGTCTATGATATAAAACGGGTTGAATGGAGGGCAGGAGTGTAACAGCAGGTTCAGGCCAGCTGGTGCTCATTTTATTTTATTTATGTTTAGCACTTTTATGTGATTTTCCTGCAAATCTAATTATTCTAATGACAAAAATCTTAAGCTATAAAATAAAAAACAATCTTGGTGAAAGATAGCCCCCCTATAGCCCCTTTTATGCAGCCTGCCATTATTTTGCCTCACCATCTGTCTAAAACATAAGATCACAGATTGGGGGGCCTTGTTGTTCCGCCGTTAAGCCGGCAGCAGAGGTAGTAACAGAGCCCAATCGACATCTCTGTAAAATGGAGGAGCAGGCAGGCAAAACACGTTTTGAAGATGTGTTATGTGTGTGACGTACCACCGGGAGATTTATAAAGCAGCGAGTAGCAGTTTGCAGCTAACTCAAAAAAGAAGTTAGCAGCTAATCTACAGCAACCGAAAATGTCTGTGAATTGGAGAGACAACGAGGTCCGGGAGCTCCTTCCCCTCCGAGCAGAGGACATCTTGTGTGATGATGTTATCCATCATCACACAAGATGCAAACTGTTGTGTTACACATCACACCTCTTTTGCTTTTGTTTGGTTCAGTGTAAAAAAGCAAAGCTTCTTCACGGCAGTATTGTGGGATCTCTGTTTAAAAAGGGCTAATGTATTTTGCTGCTTTAATTGAGGATGCTTTTCAGTCTGTAAAAGTTGGACATGTGTCTCTTCATAAGAAATATTACTGATTCTCCTCTTAAATAAAATGTGAAAAACCAAAGTAAACATGACCTGACATGGCCTCCGATACTTAACAATCTGAATGCCTGCAACACAGCGGTACTGCAACGCTAACTAACACTTTAAATAAAAAAATATGACATGTGCAGACATGCTGAACTTGGGGATACATTTCAATCACTTCCTGTTTTACATTGATGTAGTTACACATGTTCACACCAGTAAAACCAAAAGACTTCTGATACTGACTCCATTGGGGGGTTTCCCCTGCTGATGTCTGCACTGCAGTGGACCACATGCAAACAGTCCAATAGTGCATGAGACAAAAAATGGTTTTGCATTTTCATCCATTCAAACACATTATACCCAAAAGATAAATAATAAATATAAACTAGAGCTATTATTATAATAATGTCATGCAACAAATCTTAAGTTCTATTTCTAGGAATCTTGTTTTGGTAATTTCTTGTTTGGTCTGTGCGTGTGTTTCTTTAAATAAGAGTCACAAAGTGACGAGTGAACCGTCAAAACGAGACTGAGCTATTCATCCCATCTAACCGTAACCCGTTTTTTGTAAAAAGTAGCTTCTGGCAATGTTTTAACTCAAGAATTTAAATAATAAGCAATCAAACAAACAAATAAAAATGTGGGACACTGTCTTGATATGTAGGACAAAGTGACCCTAAATGACACGTCACACATAGACAACTTCTCTACGTACCTGCCTTCTCAGAGGACCAAATCATAAGTTGTGGAACCAGTTGGAATGAGCTCCAATAAACTATCTGAATCACAAACTGATGACAAAAACAAAACAATAAAACGGGTCTTTGCAGGAAATGTTTATCGTAAAAAATGTGCCATAAAAAAATCCCAAGTAAACGGCAACAACAATCACATCAGGTGAAGAGAAATGACAGCTAAGACACATATGATAACATCATAAAAAATGCCAAATGTGTAATATTGAGTTGCATTTTCCTGCGTGCTGTCCAGGCAATTTGATATCATCAGCCAATCAGAGTACTTTTATCTCTAAATACTGAGACCTGCTAAAATAAGTTGTTTTATTACATTTTGGGTGGGTCACAAACTCCTTTCAGAAGACGCATACATTCCCTCCCCCCATGCTGGCATGAGAGCATCAATAAACTTCTTCAACAGTGTTGTGTGAAATGTTGCGTCTTGTTTCAGGTGTGTAAGGAAAATGGGATTTGATGCCGGCCAGGTAGCTGTGTAGACTATTATTATCATCATTATCCTCAATTAACCTGCCTTCCTAAATATTCATCACTCCTCCTCCTCCTGGCCCAATGAAGCACAAATGATCCTTTTCTCCCCCACCTGCCTCCCTTTTTTGCTCTCTTTTGTAGTACAATACTGCATCTACTTCCTATTCCTAGTTCCATTACCATAACTGCTGTGTCAAGTGTGTGGAACATGCACTCATTTTGTCTGTGTGTGTGTATATGGGGGGGGGGGGGGGTAATGTAAAAGTATGTGCAGATTTTGCCGACCTACATCACACATTCCACACTGAGCAACAGTCTGCCCTGCGGCGCTTTGCCGGTACTGTCAAAACATCTTAGCAAAGCCTAAATGATTAGAAATCTCAACAGGTCTGTTTCCAAAATACTGCATGTGCTAAATCATCACCTGGGGGGATTTAAGGTTCTGACAGTGTTATCTGTGAGATCAGACTGGGGCGGAGGGCAATGTACTACACAAATAAATACAGGAGGAAGACTTACAGCAAGTTAACATGGATTGTTTTCAGGATCACATCACATTTGTTAGACCTCAAGTATACACACAATGTGTTTTGCTGACTAACACTGAATGTAAACATAACTTTTGGGCCCCTTAATCCTGAACCCAACTTTATCCCTATCCCTGCTACACCTAACCATGACTGAATCAAAGACCTAACACCAACTGCTGAGGAAAAGGCCATCAGTCACACATCGCGAAGGAGCTGACGCCATAATTAAACTGCTATCAACAGTCATATGTCATAAATGAATCATTTGTAAATGGATGTCCTAGCATTGACTGAGTCTGAGGCATCTTTACTACAACTTTGTCATCAAACTGGACTTCCTCCCTGCATTAAATAATTCTGTATCACTGCTCTTTTCTGGGATTATTTTGAGTCTCTAATCAACTTCACATGTAGTCTTATGATCGGCATTTCTAGATTCTGTGTGCTTCAGCTTTGTCTAAAAGCAATCAAATTAAAAAGGGGTGGGTGACAACTGTCTGACAAAGTGTCTTTGAGGAATCACTGGGGCTGTAAAGTTCATAGCTGTAGCCTATCTTCAGGAGGCATTCCCTTCCAAACCTCAGGCTGCTCAGGCACCTTTCTGCAAGCTCAGACTTCAGTTAAGCCCAGCAATTTTCTAAAATACTGCTTTTGCTTTTGGACAAACCTTCAAACAAGCTAAGCCAAACCCAACATCAGTGTTTCAGGTCTGTTTCTCTTTAAATGGCAATGTCTGCTTCTGAGTCAACTTTGACTAAATAAGATTAAAGGTGTTGTGTATTACATTACTGTAATGTTTGGGAGGACTTTAGAGGAGGCGCTCTATGTTTTCTGACTTCCATTTGATCTTTATTTTACTATACTTTATACTTTACTATAATTACATTCTGAAAATCAAATCAATAAATGATCATAATGCCCTGAACTCAGGGTCTAAAAAATATCTTAACAAATCTTAAGTGCTGAGTTAGTTGTAACTTTAATGACTTAAAATGGCGGTGGGAAAAAAATGTATTTATGAATTGAAGATCCTTTAGTTGCTGTTCATCATATCACTTGAACTTTGAACTTCAGCTCATAAGCCAACGTGGAAGACAAGTCCTTAAAGTGCTCAGGAGAAGAATTTAGAAGCATGTGATGTGATCGAAAGCTCCAGAACTTGTGGTGAGATTGTTTTCTCAACTATTGAACTCTGAACCTCAATATTCCACTATTTCCTAAATACTGCACCTTTCCAGTATGACGGTACCTTCGCCTTCAACAGGTAGAGAAACATGTAAAAACTATCTGTGCAAACTTCAATCTGAAAATTCATAAGTAATAACCTGCCTGTCGCCAAGCTGTCTAAACTCGAAGTGAATACCTCCAGTGTTTCATATCGCACACGACTGCAGCTAAGCCGGTTAACATGGAGACAAGGAAACAATAAACAGTGGAGAGGGGATTAAAGAAGGGATGAGGCCTAAATGAACAAAAGAGAAGAGAGAACAAATGAGAGAAGAAAAGAAAGACAAGCAGATGGTTTGAAGGAAGGAAGCGTCCCTCTCAGATGGAGTGCTATATGGGACTGAAAATGAGGAAGAAGTAGTAACGGACTATAGGAGCCCCATTAAGTGTGTGTGAGTGTGTGTGTGTGTGTGTGTGTGTGTGTGTGTGTGTGCGCGCACATGCAAGTTATGAAAGTGTGAGAGTGAAAGTAAGTGTGTGTGTGTGTGTGTGTGGGTAGTGTTAAAACAGAGAGTAAAAATGTGTATAGATTGCGTAAGATTCTGCAGAGTGAGTTTATTAGGAAATATGTGTTTCTGCATGTGTGTGTGTGTGTCTTTTCTCCTCTAAATATTCAAGTGAACCCTTTTTCAGAAAATATAAAGACGATTGAGTGCTGCTCTAAAGTCCTACATCCTTCCATGAATCCTTCTTTTTTTGCCTCCTTCCTTGCTTCCTTTCCTCCTCCCTCTCCCTTTTGTTTCCTTCCTCCATCCTTCTATCTATCCCACATTTTCCATTTCCTCTTGGTGTAGATGCAGCTGTTGTGTGTGTGTGTGTGTGTGTGTGTGCATGTACATGTTAATGAGAAGGATGTGGTTTTTGTAAATTATTTGGATTTAATTATCTTATTTTCAAAGGAAAAGATACATCGTGACCTCTCCTGGCCGTGTGTGTGTGTGTGTGTGTGTGTGTGAGACTCACAGTGGCGGTCATGTTGTTGCTCTCCTCCATGATAGCAGCAGAGTATTTGTTGGAAGGCATAGTGGTCGCTGTTGACTGGTCCTGTGGCTGTCCTGACTGCTTTTCAAACCTGGACGAGACACAAACCAGGAAACAATTAAAAAATGAACTTCTTTTTTACTGGCGCACCTGTAAAAATAAACTGGTGTAAATGATCAACACAGTCAATATCAAAACATTATCTTGAAATGTTTGCATGTTGCAAGTCACTCGTCAAAATATGAGAGCTAATTTAAAGTGAGGCTGTCTCTTGAATGTTTTAACAATTCAAAATATGTATAAAAATCAACCTAATCTCCACTTCTGGTTACAATTTCTACGGTTGTATGACTTTAAGATGGAACAACACAGCATCTTCAACTGGCACCTTTTCCTTCTTCTCTTCAAATGTAAAGATGAAACATGACCAACTTTAACAGATACAATATTCTGACTGATATGAAAAAAAGATTTGTGCTATTATTTTTTCCCATATCGTACAGCCCTGTTGTAAAGACGAGATGCAGCTTTTGTAACGTCTGGATGGAAACAGAGAGAAGAGGTAGAGGGCGACACTGGCCTCTCCAGTTCTCTGTGACTGAGCAGATCTGACATGTCCATACAAACCTGAGGTAAACAGATACACCGGCCTGTCAGGGTGTGTGTGTGTGTGTGTGTGTGTGTAGAGAAAAAAAGTGAATGTATATACGTTTGTACATGCAGTATGTACTGTATGTATGCATTGTATGACTATACATTCTTTTGAACCTCCATGCTGATGTACATGAATGCATATTTTAATGTTGATGTTTGTGTGTGTGTGTGTGTGTGTGTGTGTGCAGGTATACAGTACGTGTGTGCGCTTGGGTTTAAATTTCAGGTTGGTGACAGGTCACTGGCTTTGTCAAACAAGCCTGTACAGAGAGACCTGCAGTCCTCAGGTAGTCTGTTTGAGTTTTGCTCACATTAATCTGACCAGAGACGCAAAGAAACAAATTCCATAATAATAACAAAGAGAAATACAGTTGTAAAACAAACACATAAAGGGAAACAATAAAGTGATAGTGAAGGAAAAATAAACTTTAAAATATTGAAATGTTCAATGAGCTCAATCCAAAGTCACAGCTCTGTATTCGTAATGTTGGATTTAATCATAGTTATCTTTCTGTTTTAAGGCGTCATATTAAACTTTGTGGTATTTTTCACTACGTTCTGACATTTTTTCCACTACGATTAGTCAAAACAAATTTTGAGAGATGACCGATAATAAAAATAATCGTTAGTTGCAGCCCTAAACACAAACTCACAGCATTCAGCATTACAAAATTCTCTGACTCTCAGCACCAGGAGGCTCCAAATGATGCTTGGTTACCTGCCAAAGTGGTTGCCAGATTAGATAAAGTCAACAGACAGTCTTTCAACACTGGCACCATTTCGAAAAAAGAAAAGATTAAGTTCTGTATAAAACAAGTCTTTGGATGTCATGATAAGCGGTTCTGTTCACTATTAAATGAGAAGGGCTGCATCTAATGATTAATCTGCCAACTATTTTCTCAATTAATTGATGAACCGTCTGGTGAAAAATGCCCATCACACTCATCAAATGTCTTGGTTTGTCCAAAACCCCCAAATATAAAATTTCTTTTCATTAAAATAATTATTTTGAACTTTTTGATTGAAGAATAACGAATTTTAACGAGTAGTCAATTATTACAATTATTGCTGGTTATTTTTCTGTCAAACATCTAATCAACTAATCGTTACAGCTTACAACTGAGAGTGAATCACTCTCAGATTTAGACACATTTAGGGGTTTTAAGAGATTTTGGATTTAAAGTTTTTTCAGACTCAGAAAGCAGAAGACAATCAGCAGACATACTTCTATACATGCCATAAAACATGATGGAGACCTCCTTACAGACAGCAAGAAAGAGGAGCTACAAAAAACATTAATGACCTTTACATTAATTCCCTCGACAACACTTACCCTACCGAATAAGTTTGGTTTTTGTCCCCAAAAGAAAGGTTAGTCCCCACAATGTGACTGTGTGAGTCCCCACAACATGAATAATAGATGTTCGTTCACACACACACACACACACACAAGCTCTTTGGTGGAAGTACAGAGGTTGGTGGCCTCTCGCTGACAAATCTTCTCTTGACATCAATACATATTAACCAGTGAGGGACTCTCCCCTCACCAGGCCACAGAGAGGTGAAGGAGTTCAGCTTTCTAACAGGATATTCAACCTTTCACCTACACACAACCAGCAGACTAAACAGGTTTATGATTGATTTACTGTGAACACGAAACTTGCTGGCTCACTTGATTGGAAATATATGGACATATTATATCAATTTTCCAGTGATATAACACACTTAACTTACTCTCAGAGGTGATATTGACCAAATGATGTATAAATGATTTATAACACTTGATACTGACTGAAAGAAGTAGCTTGTCTATGTAGGTTTAAGAGGATTAAATGGATATAGTCCCAATTTTGGTTATCTAGCTCTTCCTCCTCTAGCTATGTAGTTTGAAGGCACTTATTGTTGTAAGTTGCTTTGGACAAAGGCACAAATGTACATGTGTAATTAGGCATTCTGAACGGCTCTTAAATCTGGAGAAATGTTGTCACGCATTTGAGCAACCAGTTGATCCTACAGCAAACAAAAAAAGGAGAGCCTCTACTAATTTTCTTGTATTTAATCTTGTTTGTTACGGTGCTCCAAACCATAAAAGAAATTCATATATTAAGATGTCAACTGTCAGAAATTGTGCTGAACAATAAAGCATTTTACAATGTTGCAAATCAATGGGCAGGCATATTTCGATACTAACATGATTTTTGCAGCATGATTTGCATGATGTACCTCATTTGTCATGTATTTAATTCACTATTAAGTTAAAAAAGGAGAGATTAAAGATTGATAAACCAAGTCACAGTTTGGTGTAGGTAGGCATCCATGCTGGCTGTTATGAACTGTGTCTTTGCAAAAGCACATTTCAGAAACAGAGAGGTGGAGGCGAGAATGAATTAGAAGAACTGAGGAAAGATGGAGGGCAGAGAGTGAGGGGCCCTTGAAGGGGACAAGTGTGTGTGTGTGTGTGTGTGTGTGTGTGTGTGTG
>JAVQJL010033790.1:0-23932 GCA_036024295.1 Nannoperca obscura
ACACACACACACACACACACACACACACACACACACACACACACACACACACACGATGATCGAGCTGTCTCGCCCACAGAGAGTGGGTCTCAGAAAACAGACAGATAAAAGCCTAAAGCCCAAGGGAGAGAAACTGCTGCTTCCTCCATTCGGATGTTATACAGCTCAGCCTCCCTCCTTCCTACAGTGCTTTATCCCTCCCTTTGCTCCCCCCCCCACGCCAACTCTCCGCTCATTGCACTACAAAGGGCTGGAACCGGGGATGCAGCATCAGAGCTCCGGCCTCTGATCCCGTGCGTTGTTTTGTTTTTTCTTCTTTCCTAGACTCTTTGCCATGTCTCCATCCCCAATCTCGCCCTCCCATCTTGATTTCTTTTCTGAACACTACAAAGCGTATTCAGGAAACAGGCACCTGGGAGAGGAAGAGTGAGGTGGGCATAGAGAGCACAGTTTCTATATTTTTTCGCAATACAACACAAAAAGTCTGAAATTGTTTCACCTGCAGTTTACAGCTCATAGACCAGAACACTTGTCCATGGGGATAAACCTGGAGAACTAACCTAGAAAACTGCTTTAAAAAGGATTCACTGTGATTCCTATCAGTTATAACTATGCATTACAACTTTGGCTCAGTTGAAACCAGATAATACATGCAATTGTGATTCTGGTGCATCTTTTAAAGTAGCTTAAACACAACAATTCTACTGACTTTATTTCTCTTGTACAGTCACGCCAGATTGAAGTCGCAGAAATTAGGTTGATTTTAATCCAGTGCAACATAAAGATGTGACTATTGTACAGTTAGTTTTTGAAAAAGGAGTCTGATCATACTTTACAAATGCCTAAACAATTGATCCATTCAACTGTTACGTCCTAGTGAGAAGCTTGAACAGAATTTTAAAGCTGCACTAATCGATATTTTTATATGAATAATGGTCAAATTATTTTGTGTAATATGAAACATGTTGCTGTTGCACAGACGATTATCACCCAACTCTGCAGTTGCCCTCAGCTATACAGAGCGTTTCAGCATCTCTAAGTTCAATGTTTTGGTTTTTCAGCCTGCGACATTAGTGTTTTGGTGGAGCATTGTTTCAAAGGGTAGCAGACTATTTTCAGCAAAATAAGGTCTGACAAACACACTGTATGCTCACTGCCCAGCATCAGAGGGCAGAGTTACAAAGTTAGTGACTAGCCCGTTACCAAAGTAAAGCATATAGTGTCAATTTTGTGTTTGCAGCTTGTTGTGGTGCTACCAAGTGGCTAAATCAATAAAGCTATGAGTGAAGTTGTTTTATATGGGTCTATAAATGATGGGAAAACAACATTTTAATAAGGTCCGGGGTTAAAAAGCGGTGAACACATTCCTTAAAGTGTAAGCCAATTAAATGACACGTGGTGGAATCACCTGGTCCCAAGAGACGAGATCCTATTCAGTACCCTGCTTTTCAGCAGTGAGGCATTTTACACAAAGCAGGTTCGTTAGCTTGGGTACGGTTCTTGGCATGTTCTTTGTCAGAAACACATTTTGGACATATCTTCATTGTTTTAGGAAAAACAAAGAAATCAATAACAATATCACCAAAATGTGATTGCTTGCTTAAAGCGCAACGCATGACAGGCAAATCCTGGGGAGATTTCCAAAGCTTTGGTGACTACAGATTTAATCTTCTCATGAAGTTGTGACCATGGTACCAAAAAAGAAGAAAAAACATGTCAAATGTGGATCTCTAAATGTCACTATAACGGCCATAGAGAAACCAAACCCTTGCTAATTAAGTGCGTCTCCATTTCAACCCAGTGGAGCAGGGTCGCTAATTAAATGACTAGCCTTTATTGTCTGCCAACTGCTTGCTGCTGCATTTAGAGGGTGCTGGGGGTCAATTTAATTTGCTTGAATCTAACTAACGGACAAACCTGAGGCAATGGCTCCAAAGCCCCGGCCCACACACTGTGTTAGTGTTTAGAGTGCATGCGTGTGTGTGCAGCCTGCTAGTCAAAGACTTGGAAACACAATGGGTGGCTCTGATTTACTGTGCTCCATTTTCATTATTCTATACGTGTTTTTGTGTGCTTGTGGACACTGATGTGCGCTTGAAAAAGTGGTAAATAGAGAGGATTACTGCCACATGCAGAAATTATTTCTAGCTTTTACATCTTTAAATATGCATAACTTGTCGGTAAGTAATGCAACCTAAACTGTAATGGATAAAACATGTTCTTTTTGAGGTAAAGTCTAAATCCCTGCTGATTTGAAGCCGATTTCGTTGTAAAATGATCAAGTAAAATGATTGGAAATGCTGATGTACAAAACTGCCTGAATGAATTGAAAAACTTACAAAGATAAAACTAAGCACGTTGCTATTCAGTGGGCCCTGATCCAAGCACTTAGGGTGTGGCGGGGGTTCCAGCCTGCTGTCATGGAATCCAGTTTTGGGACATAAAGTAAAGACTGGGAACCAAGTCCAAGACCTTGGACAAATGTCTCAGGCTGACCACATATGATGGCTTTTTAATGTGGAGCAACTTGTGAAAAAGGCAACACATAACACTTGCTCTCTAACATTTTCCACCAGAGTCCTTTATTCTGTTTCTCATCACCCAGAATGGTCCGACGGCTTCTTGATGAGGCATGCCATTTAAAGAAGAGCAGAAACTCATACATTCACCCCTTAACAGTATTAACTTAATTAAAGGCAATAATATATTGATCAGTATCTTTAGCAATACACAGTCCAAAACCTAAAAATTACAGTTTACCACCACGTGAGACCAAGAAAAGCAGCAAATTCTCACATTTAAGACCTGGAACCATCAATTGTTTGTCATTTTTGATTCATTTTGATCAATTACCTAAATAGTTAGTTCGAATGAGTAATTGATTCATTGGCTAATCATTGCAACGCTATTTGTTTTGGCTTGGTTCAATCTATTTCACTGCTAAAATCGACTACTTTTAATATTTTATTTTTGTTTGTCAGATTTATTGAGCTAACAAGCGTGAAAACCCAAACGTGGACTGTGCTCTCAAAAAAGGTTCAACTAAACAGATCAGAAGAGTTGTGGCACTACCATGTTACCAACTGTAATCAACTCCCTAAAGTGGGACAAAGAAAGAAGTGTTCTAACTCAAATCTGCAGACGCTACAGATATTATTCATGCAAAATCTACTCGTGTGCAAAGTTCTTTATCTGCTTTCCCTCATTCAACCAGACTCTCATCCAGTCCAGTGCAGGAGGGTGAAGCCTGTCAGCTATCGGGCGCTGTGGTTCTGAAATAACAAGACCTCCTGTTGTCCAAACAGCATCAGGGCCAAAAGAGAGAGAGAGAGAGAGTCTCACCACCATGCAGATCCACCACCCCCCTACACCTACCCGAGAGGCTCAGAGTCTCTGCCTGGGATGTTTGCTCTCCCTCTCCACCAGACAGGATATAATGCTTTCCACATGTGAGAGAAAAAAAGGGAGGGAATGGAGGGTGGAGGAGAGGAGAGGAGAGGAGAAGGGAAGAAAAGGGGGGACGAGTGAATGGTGGAAAACGCTGTGCCGGTCAAAGGAGAGCAGTAACGAGACGCCAGGCATCTGCGAATAAAGACGTAAAACTGGAATCTCTACCGGTGTTTTAGCCTTTATCTGATGGTTGGTTATAAACTGAGACATCAAAATCTGAGCGAAGTGGGGGGAGGGGACTAAACCAAGGACATCAGAGGTACAAATGATCCATCATGATATTTTCCCATATACATCTCAATTTCTTTTGTTGATGCAACCATACAGCTTGCTCCAGTAAAAACAACATTTTGTTTTGTACTTTCACTGTCATTTTTTCAAGTTCAAAATGCTGCTCTGCATCTACTCTAGACACACACTGGTGTTCAAATAAAAGAAACATAGGTAAATCAAGAAGAGACATCACCGTAGAAGTCATTTTACTTTCTTGACTGTGGAATGAAACATACTTCTAGCATGTCTAGTACTGCCCCATTTAGCCCTCCTCCAGGACAAAGGATGGCAATGAACCATCTCAATTGTGGCTTAGCTACAGTCCAAAAATAAGGCATTGTGACTCAAATGAGAGACAAAGGCCCTGTTTACAACCTGGCATTAACATGCGTATTGGAGATCCAATCACAAGTGGACAGGAAGAGTACAGGTGTGAATGCACCCCAGACACTTTAAACGTGGTCTGGGCCGCATATGGCCACATTCTTTTGGCCGTGTGTACGGATGTGTGGCCTGGGCCACACTGAAGGATCGCCTACTAAACTGACGTCCTCTGCGTAAGCGGAAGTACATATTCATTAGCGCGTCAACAGCGTCACATTAAAGTGCGAAACAACAAGAAGAAACCACAATGGCAGGCCAAATGGATCGCCGTGGATGGAGTACACACGAAACACGCCGCCAGTACAACGGAAACTGGATGATTCATATTGCTACAGGACATATTAGGCGCGGGAAGCACACTGCTGCCCCCCACCGGCTAAAGACAACAATGCATTTGGTCTTTGCAAACGGAAATGATGTACATGTTGCATATAGAGCAGGGAAGTGAGATCCGATCACAATTGGTCACTCAAGATGCATGTGGACATGCATTCCAATGCCAGGTGTGAACGGACGTACCTTAAGCTGTTCACTTGTGATCGGATCACCCGAGAAGCATGTCAATGCCAGGCGTAAACAGGGCCACAATCCAGCAGCTTAGTGCTGAGCTTTGTCTCTCTCTGCGGGTGTTGAAACAATGAATGTTGTGGGCACTTGACATCAAACTGTGTCAACTTAGTACAGAAAGGAGAGCGAAGGAAGTTTGACAGAAAGGCATTGTGCTCAAAAGTTCTGTGACATAAACACAATGAACATACATAAGTAGTGATAACACAGTGATGTCCTCAAAGATCACAGCTGTCTGATGAACCAGGTTTCTCTTCTGCACAAACTACATATGCTCTCACAGGCACCCTGACCCCATAGAGTGCACGCGGTTGGAGGCATAGGGTACAGGTCATTAACTTACAGTGTGCCCCACAAGGCCCTTTTGATGTCAAAGCAGTTGAGTCATTAAAACAAGGCCACAGGCCACAGTAACCATGCACTAATCATACATGCCTAATTAGAAATACTAAACCTTTATGAAAGTTGACACTTTGCACTATGCAAAATGCATGATCTTAGGGACCTGAAAACCCATGATATATATTGGAATACATGGCTCTAATTTCTCATCTTTTGGGATTTTAACTTGAAAGCAGCAACACATTGTCTGTCTGTACCGGCAGTAGAGCCAGACCAGCAGTGCATTATGGGAGTAACAACTTGCTGTTAAAGTGGAGCCAATGTGAAGACTTTCCAGAGACAGATCAAAGCTGCATACCTGAGCACCTCCATTAAGCTGATAAAATCTAAGGAGTGAAAGAGGACAAAAACAAAACCTCACACACTGCGGTCAAATAACTTCAACACAGGAATGCAAGATAATGAGAAAATTCTGTGCTTTTATAGGGCCTTTGAATGTTTCTCCACATTAAAAGGGTCCATAAATTATGTGCCTTTGTGTTCATGCGACTAAAACACAAAGGAGGATTGTAGTTCAAATGCCGTGGGGTGTACAGTGATGCACTAAAAGTCACTGATGATGTAAAAATATTGCACATAACTAGGGAGTAAGGCAATTAGTTGAGATTCTAATGAAGTATTCGTATGACCAACTTCACATGAAGAATGCTGGTAAATGACTGTGGGGATCGGGGTAAGAGAGTTCAAACTAAAGAAGAACCTCCGTCGCAAATCATGTTTTGCTAAAGTGTACTATACATTCCTTTAACCATTACTTGAGGCCTATAGTGGAGTCACAGACATGTTTACAGTGCATACTGACACTGATACATGGTTTTGGGACGAATTTTGAACCGCAATATTTCAAGTTTGCTGCTTCTTAAAGAAAGCAGGGACTGACACTTTACAATTCTAATGACATAATTTGGGGAGGGAATCATGCTTGGATCGTGCCCACTCTTTATTTTTGTGATGGTTGTTTTATTTACAGCTGGAGTTCGTCACAAAATAAAAATAATAAAAATCTTTCAGAACCAGTTGCTTTGAGTGAGATGACAAACAGCAGGACTGAAGCTAACAGGCGGCACAGTAGCGGAAACTTAGTAAGAGTTTCACAAACACTGAGCCGCTGGACTGGGCTTCAGCCACCTCGGGGCCCAACGCTAGTCTGCCAGCAGCCTCTGGCACCACAAGTCCCAGTCACACCCTAGTGGTACACCCTGCCAAGGCCAAAACGTCATACTGACCCCTGAGAGATGTCAAAAAGACCAGAAAGAATGTGTGAAAGAACTCAGACAGATTACTTGCAAGTCCGGGTCAGAGAAAAGGCAGGGAAAGAGAATCACAGACGCAGCGCAAAGGGCTCGTCACCCAGCGCTAATAAATTCAAAACGTGCCAAAAAGAGCCCCTCTCTCAGCCAAGTGGAAGGATGTTCAGATGGGGCGCCTGCACTGTCTGCACAAACTACCCTGGATTATCTTCACATTCCTAAGCTGGGGACTCGGCTGTAAGGCTTTTATGCTTGCAGTTTAAAAGCATCAGTATATATGTACACAAGACATACATAGACATGTGTAGATGAATCAGTAAATGTTGTCACCATAATAAAAAAATAAGACAGTGTTCTTGAATATGTGCCAGAAAAATGGTGCAATTACTCCAAGTCATTTTCATTCAGAATAAAGAGAAGCTGTATTTTTCCAGGAACTTGGGAGGTGGCGAGAAGCAACCTGAATAATGGAAAGTAATGAATACAGAGTTACTGAGGAAAAAGAGAAGAATTAGGATAGTATTAATAGAAATAGTAGGAAAAGGCCAGTACAAATAATGTGTGTTAATGTGAAGGAGCAGCAGAGAACAGCAGTAAACGGACTGAGGAAAGGATGGAGGAGATGGAAAAGAGATATAGAATATATAGGGGGGGTGGGGGGTGGGGGTGGGGGGATGTTCCCGGGGTGGTCTCCTTCTCAGGTTTCTGAGCACGATGTGAGATCATGTCTGGCCACCGTTATATGGTCTCTATAGACAGGGCGCTTTGTTCTACCGCATGTATTCTCAGGGCACTTACACGCACTGATTAATAGAGGCATGGGTCGCTCTGCAGAGAGGCTTATGCTACACATACGATACAGCCAAACTAGTACAGCCTGGTCCTGCTGACCCCCGTGTTCACACCAATAACCTGGAATTAACCAGTAACCGCAGTCTGGAAGAAATGGGTCAAATGTGGGTTGAAACACGTTCATGGTCATGTGTTAAACATGGTTTGTTTGTGAAAGTGTTCATAGTTAAATATATTAGATACAATAAAAAATAAATCCTACCTTCATGCAGGTTATAATGTTCCGTTTTTGTTAAGTGTTTCAGAGAGAGGAGTTACTATTTAGACTACCCTTATTGATATATTTACTTTATTATATTTTAAATTGAACAACACCTCCTGTTGTTTCAACAAAAACTGATCACAGCCATCATGAAGGTAAGATGTATTACAGGGATGTTGCACAGGAATGTTTAAAAGGCCAGATCCGAAAAAAGAGTTCCAAAACCGTTTTGGAACGCTGCAGCGGCGTGAACTGGCCTGTCTCAGCTTGACTCAAGCAGGATGATGGCGTCGCCTGCTCCAAAAAAAGCCAGAAAAGCCAAAAGTACAGAGTTGTTGCTACAGAAACCATACACTGGTCTAGTTGCATCGGTGGCAGGTGTCTTTCAGAACATCGCAGACTGACTGCACTGCAAGTAGTTGCAAGTTTCAACTTGGATCGTCGCAAATCTTTGGTTCATGCTGAAGTCTCCCAAAGATTCAGAGCCAACAGGCCAAGGTGGCAAAAGAAAATTCTCTCAATACACTTGACTTTTACTAATATAAAATGTCACTGTGGAGTAGAGGAATGCATGCCATGGTGTAACACAGCACAGTACAGCAAAGCATTAATCTTTATGACACAAGATGATTAACTGGATGCAGGATTTGTGTTGGCTACTCGGCCTACCGAGGGAGACAACCTGGGAGCTGTGGTGAGGAAGGAAAACATCAGCCCATGCCTGGCTAAATTACAGAAAAACACAGACAAGCACAGTCATATAGACTCCTCTAATGGCAAATAACAGCTTATACCACGTAACACACTGAAAACGTTTTCATCCCAATTGCATGCCTGACCTGTCACAAACGCGCACACACACGGAGACACAGGTGAACAGGAAGGAGGACAGTTTATGAGTTGTGACCCTTGGTCACGGCAGGAAACCACGATGCCAAAGTATACACATAAACTACCCGCACATACACAAATCTCCCTTTTCTCTGTGCTATCATGCAGATGCACTGGAGAAACTCTCACACACAATTTGTATCAGAACGCCGTTGGCAGAAGAACTGTGGAGAAGGAAGAGGGGCAAAGGAACAAAGAAAGCGGGAAAGTAAATAAACACATAGCATTTCATTCTCCACTGAAATGTGCATAAGATCCTGCAGAGACGTGGCTATTCACATTTGAAGATGCTGAGCGTAATCTTCCTTATCACAGCAAAACAACATAGTCATGCCGTGTCTTTACAGTCTTTAAATGTAAAACTAATCAATTGTTTAGTTTGAATCAACAACAAATCCAATTTTTTTTAATGAAGGCATTTTACTTCTAAATGTGAAGAAATGATTTAAGTTTGTCTGTTAATATAGGCTACTGTCTGAAAAAACTTCTTGGTTCACTCTGCCGCTGAGGTAAATAAAAGTTGTGGCTATCTGACCAAAACTAGCTAACGACATTTAATATCTAGCCTTGGTAGCTAGCAATTATCTATCAAGCTAATGGAATAAAGGCCCTGGTCCCTATTAGAGTAGTTATGATACATTTATCTAGCTACAATTTAAATCTAGCCCAGGTAGCTATCAGCTAACAAGCTGGTAAGCTAACCAAGTGGAGCCATGTGAGTGAACTGCCAGCCGGGGCTACTACACTCGGGGGGGTAATAACTACTACTCCACCCCTGCTATCCTAGGAAAACATACCCCCAAAACACCCCAAGAATAAGAGTTTCCGAGCGTACTGTCTGCATGATAATTTAAAGAAGCATGAACTGCAAAGTTAGAACATTTTTCTGGGTGCTTTGTGCAGCTTGCACACATTTAATTTCCAGAAAAAGAAGGAACTAGATGTCTCCGTCTCTGGTTTACAGTCACAGAAAAGACTGCAGTAAAGCCCAACAGCAACAACAACAGAGGCTGATTTTGAATTCCCAGAGTAGCAAGTGTCATTCTCCCTCCCACGTTAAACACCACACCATTGGGTGCAGGGTGTTCCCCCCTGCAGTAAAGCACAGCGTCCACCCAAAGTACTGAGTGAAAATATTTAATAAAAGAGCCTAAATGATACATTGGTGCTTGTAGAAAAGCTCAAATCATTCACTTCATATGCACACATCTCTAATCTATGCAAAAATATATAGAAAAAAAAATATTGTTTATATTCATTAACACTCAAGCAAACCACAGTCACACACACACACACACACACACACACACACACACAGTTTCACAGACGTGTCAGGCTGAGCTCTTAGACAGCAGGCCGGCCCATGGAGGGGGTTGTCAACTGAATTTGCATCAGGTTTCTTTCCTATGCTGTCTAAACATCGGAAACCCCTCCTATTCACATTCATGAGTCGATCATTGCTGTGTGCAGAAGCTCAAGTGCGAATGCTTTCAAAAGAGAGAGTGAGAGAGAGTTCCCCAAGGACGTTCACAAGTTTCTGGTATGTAAATGACGAGTGGCGCTGCTGTTGCAACTCAGCGTTCCTGTTTTGAAGTATGCAGGAGACATACGACAGCTCCTCTCAAAGAAGAATCCCGCATTTGGCATTCCTGCTAACGGTCAATCAAAACGCAGTCAATGAGAGAACAATATTCATATATTCACATTCTAAGGGTGGGTGAAATGACAGCATGCCATTTTATACATTGACATATGTCAACAGCATTATCATGTCCTATTTTATTTTGTACTGTACAAACTATAATCATTTAAAATAACTAGTTTTCCATTAAATGGCTCAACTAAAACACAGTGATCAAAAACTGGAAAGGTTTTCAATTGTGATGTTAATATTGTCTCAAAAGCCTGGAAAAGAAGGCAAGATGAACTGTTAAAGTAATATTTACTTGAATGTATCCAGTATTATATTAATAAAGGTCTCTATTGTCTACAACAATAAAGTCCTAAAGATTTCATTGTGAAAGTTGTTTTTCAATTTTTCTACTTTTTTATTGTTTAAAAATTAAGAAACTTCATTAATTGAAATGTTGTGATATAGTTAATGTTGATGGTAATTCAACAATGGAACCATTTTCTGATGCAACCAGAACGACTTTTCTGGCAGCTGCAACAAGAGAGGCACAGCTCCCCTGATATGAATGCTACAGCAAACTCCCCGCCGGTTGACAAATCTCCATTATCTCATGATCTCCAGTATGTCGTCATATCACTCAACCCTATCACAAAAGAATGAAAACCAACTCACTACTACCTGCACGCACACCAAAGCACACTGACATTGACACACACACCCACACACACACACACACACACACACACACAGGCTCCTGTTCCCACAGATCTCAGTATCAGTCTGAGAGCCCTTTCACACATACACCAAGAAGCACTGACGGATTAAAGTTTCCGGAACGTTTTCACACGATCATCAGCTGTACCCCTCTGACTGCCAGACAGGTTCGAGGCTGCTCCGCGCTTCACTTGAAGGATTGTTCAGAATGCAACTTCAAATAACACCCCAGATACGGTTTATGCGGAAATGTTCTAAAAACCTGGAAGCTGTTGAAGTCCTATTTTGCCAGTATTTTGTTTCAGATTTAGTAGCTAATCACTAAGCAGTTACTGCTGTTGTGATTCTTCTATCGCACATGCAGCGTCACCCAGGATATGTTCCTGTAATCGTGTGAAACGGATCCAGAGACAATACTGCAGAAAACCTGATCCAGGAATTTCTTCCCTCGAGACCACTAGAAATTCATGCACATTTTACTTTGTGATGCGACGGTGAAATAAAAACACTGCTGCTACGGAGTGTGAGAAAGTGTGAGAAACAGCTTGTAAACTGCACAGATGTTGTTATTGCTGTCTAAAACAAGTGACATCTTCAGTAATATACCAAGCATGAACGACATTTTCATTAGTTGCTAATTATGTTAACCGGGAAAGTCAGCATTGACACAAACCAAACAGCTATTTTACGTGCAGTGTGTTGTCAGGGCAGATTTTCTGGATTTTTTTCACAACATTTATTCTCACACAAATAAAAAAGGTGCATATCTCAGAAAGTGTAGACGGTGTTTGTCTCCTGTTTAACTGCCAGGAGATGCTAACAGAAACCCCAGCTGGCTGACGGTGCCAGCACCAGGGCTAGACGGGCCGAGAAAAGCTGGCATGGCACCAGCCAGCCAAACCTGGCAGTCAGCGGGCCTTCTCGAAGGGAAAAAAACGTCTGGGAGATGGAAGCTTTGAAGGAGAGGAGGAAACTGGATAAGACTGGATAAAATGAGGATTTAGGTTTCTTGTAGAAGGAGTTAACTGGGCTTCTGCTGGAGAAAAAACAGACCAGCTTGCTGTACAAGTGGCTGAACATTAGACCTCTCAGCTAGACGAGTACTAGTATTAGTACTTATTGCCGCCTGGATGGGCATACACATAAAAACACACTCAATTTCCTTGATTGATAAAATGGATTATGATTGCTGGTCAAATCTTACTGCCTATTTAACCAAACAACCAATTGTTTTTTGTAACTTAGCAGTGAAATCAAACCACAAAGAGAACGTGCACACACAAATTGAGAGAGCTAGAGATAAAATCATAGGAAAACTGGCACATTTCTTAAACGAGAGGCCAAGATGTAAAATGTGCTCTTTCAAGATTTGTCCCTATGCAAAAAGAGCAATGTGTTTTTATGAGTGTGAGACGCAGCGTGAGACATTATGGTTATTTGGGCACTGAGCTGAAGACGTTATCATGTCTAACCTAAATTAGCTCATTTTCTCTGCTGGGCTAACATCATAATGGGGAGGAAATGTCCACTGTAATGCTGTGTTGCTGCAGGTCTGGGTGGAAAAACAACCGTAGCCACACACTCGGCGATAATGTAGTGCAGTAGAGGCAAGTTTGTCGCTTCTCATCACTGAAATAATCATGCCAACATCACACCGGAGTTGTGAATAAACTATGACTGAAAGAGGACACCTTCTCCGCGAGCTGTATTCTTTTGCGATGTGGAGTCGTGTCGGCGTGCCAGCAGGAAAAAATGTTCCGTCTTCCATCGCTTGTGAGTCTGTCCAGATCAAATAAGCCACTCGTTTGGCAAACACATAACTGAGCTCAGAGACACTGATAGCTAAACACAGCTGCAGTCGCCCCGAGCATGTAGCTGTACATGAGTGTGTGTTTAGGTGAGACATGTCTCTGTATAGGTAGAGACAGATAGTGGAAGAGTGTGACTCTGGGTGTTTACATGTGTTTGGAACATTGAAAGTGTCCGACTCCGTCGACACATTTTTCACCTCACATTCAAAGCCCGACACTCCTCCATGCCTCCTAATTAGCAAGCTGGATCACATTTTCCCCCTTGCCACTTTCTCTGCACGAATAAAAACACTGCGTCTCTTTTCATCCTCCGACCAGCCTCGTCTTACAGGAGCAGAAAGCCCAAAGTTCAACTCATTAGCCCGGGTCACTTCCTGACTTTTCTTCAAAGGCGGCGAACCAGCAGAAGACAAAAGGCATCGGACAGCTTCACATACCACCACCCACGGGCACAATTACACCGAGAGACAGCAACGTGGAGCAGAGAAGATGAGAAGATGAAGATGGTGGAGAAGATAGACAAAGAGAAACTAAGAAGTGTAGTGCAGGCAGCATCGTGTCAGACTGCAGAGAAGACCTCAAGGCAAGAACCAAAAGAAACGGGCGATGACGATGCCTTTTTTTTTTGCCGCAACAGTGACAGGATGTTTTGTGTTAATCATTACTGACTGGCCGAGATCATTATGTTTATGAATGGCCACGAGCAGAGAAGTTAGAATAACTGAGCTGACCTCCACAACCCTGTGACCCTGGAGTTTGAGAGACACCAGTGTATGTGTTTACAATAGGAGAGAGCTGCCATTGCTGCAAACAATCCAGCTTTCTTTCACTTTTACCCTCTGTACCTATTTTAACATTGCACTCTGCATCAAGAAAGAACCCCCAAGCCTATTTTTACATATTCACAGTCAGATCTATGCCCCCAAAAAATGCACCTATCTAAATACACAAATACTGCAAACAAGGCATGAAAACATGGGAGTAAATTCGAGACAACTTCGGAAACAGCGCTTCTCAACGACTGTAAAGTTTGGGTTTAAGGTGAGTTTATGTATGCAACACACACACACACACACACAGAGAAAGAGACACACAGAGAGAGAGAAAGAGAGAGCAAACAGTCTAATCTGATTCTCCACAGTAGGAGCTCCAACTCTCTCTTCAGAATGCAAAGCCTCTCTCCTGCAGGAGTGTGTGTACATTGTGAGGGGGATGGGGGGGCCGTACATATGCATGGTGACTGGGGGAGGGAACTGGTCCCACTACTCTCCTTGCCCTCTCAATCTGGTATTTCGCTCACTGCCCCCTTGCCTTCACCACAGACCCCCGCCCTTTTCCTTTCCCTCTCTCTTTCAGGGAGAGTTCATTTTGAGTCTTGCCCATTGTGGCGAGTGAAGGGACTGACTTGCTAAGGGGTGGCCTGGGGTCCGTTGGCTCACACTGCCAGGTCAGCCCTGTTGGAGCTAACTAAGTAACACTGGCAGGAATCTGAAGAGAGAAAAAACCCCACAAAGCCGAGATCACCAATAAAGATCCCTTTCTCTCTCTCATCGAGTGCATTTGTTATCGTTTTGTGTGTGTGGAGGGTGTGTGAGAGAAAGAGAGTGTGTGCGTGACTGGGAAAAAAGAGTGAGAGAGGTAACCGAGAGAGGGAGAATCATTAAAATAAAATGAGAATGAGCTGATTAAACACAGCCAGTTAATTAGTTCTCCTGTTTAATAAGCAGAGGAAAGAGTTAGCTACTTTTACTGAAAACCGGAGGGCTTGGCTGTGCAGTGAAATGGAGTGCTGAAAGGATCAGCTGATTAATCAGCAGAAAGAAAAGTGATCGACGACTGCAGACAAGCGTATAACAATAACCTGTAATTAATCAATAAAAAAAAGGAGAGGGAGCAAGCAGACAAGAATTTTATAATAAATAAATCGTGGTAATCAAATCTTGCCTTTGTGAACTGAGAGTCAACATGATAAGGGCTGCAAAAAACGATTATTTTCTCTCGATTAACCATTTAGTCTATGAAATGTCCCTTATGTCATTGTCAAGTGACTATGCTCAATAGTGTTTGGCAATAAGTGATAGGCAATGATTTTTCACTCATTTTTAAGACTAGATATTTTTCAGATAAATAACCCCTATATTGATAATGAAAAGAATGAATTACATACATTAATGAAAAGGGAGGACGCAGACAAGCATTCGAATGCAAATAAATGGGAGGTCGACGTGATTATTTGAGATGTCCATCGTAATTCCTCAGAACCTAATGTCTTCAAATGTCTTTTTTTGTCTCACCAACTTTTCCAAAAGATATTCAGATTACAAGGATTTAAAAACTGATAAATGCAGCAGATCCTCATATTTGAGAAAGTAGAACTGGTGAGTATTTGGCATTTTTGCTTGAAAAATTACTTCCACGAATAATTATCAAAGTAGTTTCGAGTTATTTTAATCATTCCAGCTCTATACATCATTATGATAAAATGAATGCACACCTGGAATTTGCATCCTGATGTTTATCAAAAGGTAAAACTGATAACAACAGGATGTTGGCAAAGTCTCATTTGATCATGTTTAACTGTACTGCACTTGGATAACAGAAATGCTCAGTAGATTCTTAACAGGAGCATAGCATTATAGTGCAGGTCAAAACAAGATACAAGCGAGGAGAGTCCCAGAGCAGGCAAGAGCGGACACAAAAAGGCGAAGGCTGAGGAGGCTGCAAATTACTGCAAAACCAATTTCAGTCAAGGCCAAACAGAGAGAGGCCTTCTTCAACTGGGAGATGTGGGAAACAGATCAGAAAGCGGTCAGATAAATGATCTGGCCACGACAGTACAGACAGATTTAAACCACAACAGCTGGTGCAGAAGGAGAAGAACATCAGTTTTATGCTCCGTCCCGACCGCAGTCCAGCGGGAGCCAAGAGACAGTGCACAAGGCTGTACTTACACAGGCTAAATAAATTAAAGGGATTTGATTGAAATGAATGAGTCATGTTGTCCAAACGCTCTAGAGAGAAAAAAACCCCACACATGCCTGAAAATGTTTTTCTCTCCATATCTTTCTATCTTTCTTCCAGCAGGCTTCTAGCAGTTAAACGTGGAAGTGGGCTGCAGGTAGATTCAAATAAAGATGAAGCCAGACTTCAAATGATGTCTGTTCAGGTTTCTGTGGCCAGAGCAAACGCAAATCTGACTTGGACATTTCACAAAACTAACAGAAAACCAGATATTTGAATGTTTAGACATCTTGCAGCCAACTTTTGTTGTTCTCACTTGGGATTAAATAAAGTAGGGGCGATATGTCCAAAGAATAAACACATTAAAACGACCAATGACCGCTTGTATGAATTTAAACAAATTGGCAATAAGGTTGGTTTTCCTTAAATCCTAAAGCGACAAGGTTTCCATCTCACCGCGGCCCTTAAATCCCAATTTCGTCCAATAAGTCTGGGAACTTCACCGTGTCTGAGTTCACTGTGTTCAGTGTGGAGGTTAGAGACACTGCAGTGCAGAGCAGTTGGATACAAGGGGCGCCTGAGCCTCTCGGTGTCTGGACTGGGGCCAAAACATACAAGCAGCTCCATAGCGAATGAAAACGCGGTCCTTTGCTCTGACCTCTTCTGCATTGTAACGGGACGATGAAGGTGATACTCAACAGAACGGGGCTGTTTCACCGGTTTTTGGACAGGCCAAGAATTTTGAAGACTGATTTCGAAGTCATTCCAAGTTTTAAAACATTGCAGATGTCGCTGTGGGACTTTGCAGCTGTTGGCAGGGAGCCCAGTTTTTCCAAGAAAAATCGACTCAAGAAATACAATTCTTCAGTTTATATTAATATATACTTCAACTTAATAAAGGTTTAGCTTGAAATGAGGTCAAGTATACCCAGCAGCTTATCACATCACGTTCATTTTCAATGCAGCTTGGATAAAAATGAAAAATAAAAAGACAAAAAGCCTATTTGTGTATAGGCAGCAACTTGGGACAGAGAATCTAAATGTGTGAAAGCAACGCAGTGTTTAAACACAACACTCCCTGCAATAACAGTTGTGAAAAAAGCAACAGTTAAAATGGAAAAAGAACCGGGGTGCAGGTAGTTCAGCACAGCCTCGAACGCCTCATAAACCGCTGAGGCACATCACGATTTATGGTTGGACTAAAAACCAGGAGTTGTGCCATCGCAATGCAATGCAATGCAATGCAGGGCTGACTAATGCAGAGCACCTGTTGCTCAGGCAACCTGGACATCCCATACAAGAGAAAGGAGGTGAGAGGAATGGGGCCAGAGAGACAGAACAAGATGAAATCCCTACTAACTTTCTAAAGCTGAAAGACATGTAATGTAGCGAGACAAGACGAGATCCACAGTTCCCCTCAACTCTGCCGTCTTACCGTCTGTTAACTCATTGCTTTGGTTCACTCTCTAAGCTCAGCACTGTCTTCAGCTGTGAAAAGACACTGCACACTACCTTCCCAGCAAAAGGCAGACAGACTCAGTTAGCAACTAGTTGGTGAACATAGTGGAGCATAAGGTGATATTATATAGACTTTTGTATTTACATCTCGCTCAAAAGTGGCCCAAAAAACAAAACAAAATCAATCCATGTTTTCTATTCTGGAGGTTTTACATAAGAAATGTGAGCAAATTGAGAAAAGAATGATTCAAATGTGCCCCGCTTTATCGTCACTGTGTATTAAAAATTAACATTGCAGCAGCCACCTTCGCTAACGTTGAAGTGAAACATCCCCGTTAAGCACACAGAATGATACAAAACCATGATTGGATGCTGCACACCAGGGTCTCAAGTGACGCAATAATAACAGGTACTTAACCAGGAACCAAGAGTTTAGTTATTCATCATACTCGATGTGATACAAGTAGTTTGTAGTTAAACATGACAAAAAGGGAGGATATTTGGGGGTATCCATTGTCCACCCTTTATATATTTCCAAATTCTGTTATTTGCAACATTGAATCAACTGACAGGGAAGCGTTGGTTATAATATGTAACCTCTGTGCCCTGACGGGTGGCCAACAAAAAGAGCCCGGACAAGTGCAGGAATGTGCTTAGTGATGTATGTGACACCTAAGTGTTCATTTACCCTTCGGATATGTGTGTCACTGTGAAGAAAACCGTTTCACATGTACTCTCATTCCATAGAACCTGGGTTATACTATAACCTTCTGTTCAATTTAACATGTGGCCGACTGCTACACCCCTGCATGGAGTGCTACAGCATGTCAGACCGGATATACGTGGCTCATACATACATTTAGCTTCATATTATTAATTGAAAAGAATATGCTTGGTTATGTTAGCATCGAACCTCTTTGATTTTCCACTTTAACAAAACCTTTAAAAGAAACTTATATTTTACAATAGTATTACGTCTGTCCTGTGTTTTTCTTTGCCTATGTAAAGCACTTTAAATTGCCTCTTTGCTATATAAATAAAGCTGCCTTGCCTAATGTGCAACTTTGGACAGCAAAAGAGAGAAAATACAGACTAGATAGATAAATACAAGGAGAGAATGGATGAGAGACAGTCATAGTCCCACATGTAGCAGAGGGCCTGTGAGGCTCATGGTAACCTTGACTGTTTGAGCACACAGACATGCAGGCAATGCAGTAAGAGGCAA
This sequence comes from Nannoperca obscura, assembly GCA_036024295.1. Lineage (NCBI taxonomy): Eukaryota > Metazoa > Chordata > Actinopteri > Centrarchiformes > Percichthyidae > Nannoperca > Nannoperca obscura. The sequence continues at coordinate 18,074 of JAVQJL010033790.1, forward strand.
GAAGGCTTTGAAGCTGTACTGCAGAGAACCTAGCAGGAATTCTGATGTCCTGCTGCATATCCTTTAACCCTCCTCCTCCTCCTCTCTGCAACTGACTCAATGTTAAGCGAGGAAAAGAGAAGAAACCCGGCACAAGCAGCCGAGAGACAGACAAAAGACAAAGTAAGTAAAGATTAAAATAAAAGGCAGGTGGAAAGAGAGATAGAGGACATTTATATATGTTAAAACAGGCCTAATCAAAATGTCTAGTCCAAGAGAAAAAAACCCAACAAAGCAGGAATTGGGGCTCTGTGAAAGCTCCTTAACTGGTGTTGCCCTTGGACCAAACCCAACCTAGAAAATCACAGCCTAATGACAGTGCCAGAGCTACCCCAATTTTCTCGTTTCCTGCACAAACCTCCATTGCCCTCAAATTACTATCAATATTCAATTAGGGGGCCGGGGTTGCTGGACAGGCCAGCCTCAATAACAAACCACACTTCTCTGCAGATTAAGGCCCTTAAAACTAACAAAGTGAAATTTCCTTTGTAAATAATCAGCCAAACGTGGCGTAAATACCCTCTCAGCAAGAACAGGACTTTTCACACAGCGACGAGTGATTGGCTTACCATTAGCGACAATCTATGCACGCTGGTTCGTTACACCTTTAAGTTTCTCCATGTGTTGCTACAACATGTACAGTGGTGTTGGCTCTGGTGGGAGCACCCATGACAAGAGTAGCACAAGGCCCGTGTTTCAATAACATGGAAAAGGGAAAAGAAGAATAAATGTCATATTTACATCCAAGGCTAAGTGGCTTTAAGCTGCAGATAATCTGACGTGAAATGCTCATTAAGAAGCTTTCACAAAACCCACGAGTCGCATGGCAGAAATCGGCGTCGCAAATCACTCAGAACGATGTGAAGTCGTTTCTTAATGTGGAAGGACTATTCTCAACTTTCGGATTTACACACCCAGAACCCAGAAGGACTGCAAAACACTTCTGTTGCTGACAAACAGTTGAGTAAATTGTGCTGGAGACACCACCCAAGATACCACATGCACAAGTGTCGGGAAAACTGAAATAAGCCTCCAGTTCTAATACTGCGTAAAAGATGATAATTATAATTTGACTGTTACAAACCAGTCAGCAAACTAGAGCTGAAAATATTACGTCAACAAGTCAACTGAGAGAAGATTTATTGATAAAATAAATATACTGATAAATTGTTTTAGTCATTCTTCCAACATTCACTGGTTCTGATTCTGAAAATGTATGCCATTCTTTGTCATATATGACAGTAAAATTAATTTCTTTGTGTTGGTTGGACAGAATAAGACATCATCTCTGGCTGAGTACGTTTTGATGGGCATGACGACTGACATTTCATGGACTACAACCAATAATGAAATAACAGTTGCAGCCCCTGCAAAAAACTCTAGTCTGTAGTTATAATAATCAGATATTTAGGAATATATATTATATTTGTGAAATCAGCTGATGTCATAAATATATACTGAACTAAGAAAATAAATCTTTTGAAACTTCCCAGGGAATTGCTTTTACAACATAAATCTGAAGGAAGAAAACCTCTGGTGAAAAACATCCCCCGAAAAGTTGACCTATCAGCTTAAACAAAGTGTCAACTGTACGCCCTCGGGTCCCCTGACGATTGAGTAACTTAATGACAGATTGAACAAGTTTGACCCAGTGACTCAGAAGCACCGACAGGGATAGCCTCAAATTACACATCTGCTAGAGAATGAGGGGTGGAGTGGAGAGGGGTAGAATTACGTTTTAAATGAAAGATGCCGGGGCGCTCGCTTGATAGCAAAATCTTCAGATCCTTTCCCAAACGGTACAGTGTGAATTCTGCATGTTGGTGTCTCTGTGCCAAAAAAAAGAAATCGCACAAAATAAATTGCCTGGAAGAGATAATGAATGTCCAGAAATCAGGACATGGATAAAAACTCATTTCAGGAATAGTGTAGGGGGAAGAAATGCCAAAGAGTCTGAAAGATAAAATGAAATTTAGCTCAACTGACACACCTGCAGCCAGGCCACATCGGAGCGTCAGAGCAGGGGTCCACACAGACAGCACGGCAGGCAAGATTCCTGCAATTGTTTTCACTGGATGCACACATCTTACAATCACGGAAAACCGCTCCGACAAATCCATGAAATGCGCCGCTTCAATCAAACTCACATTGAGCTTCATGCCAAGTCAGATTTTCACAGCTTGAACGACGACATGATAGCCTCAAAACTGTTTTCCCACGATGCAGGGGAAGGATGCCGCATGCGTATTTTCATGAATAATCTGAAAGGGCTATATGAAAACTGAATGAGTCATGAAAAATTTAGTGGGAGTGACAAAAGACAAAATTATTTAGCATTAATTACATCTTTGCAGCTGATGGAACTATTTTACTATTTTTATATGAGAGAAAAACTGAAATAAAGACAGAAGGAACTAGAGAGTAAAACAGGAGTGATTCATTTTACTGGATGCACACGAAAACAAGAATAAAAGAGAGCAACAAAAAAAACAGAGAAAATGATGGAAAGAAGAGGAAGGAGATGAAAACCGAGCACAAAGGGAGGGATGAGCGGTGACAAAGGCGGATCCAGGGGGATCAGAAGAAGCCCTCAAAGCCGACTTCCAGAGCCGGGATGAAGACGGCTCAGTGTGGAAGCAGGGAAGATGAAACACCAGTTGGGGGCGGGGCAGGGCAGGGCAGGGCCTCCCCCCCCCCATTGCCTTGCCTCTGTGTTCAGGGCCAGTGAGCACCTCTGCCTCTGAAGTGCTAACACCCCCACCTCACACCCTGCAGCACCCTGCACCTCCTGCCATTTGGTGGATCAACGCAGCTCCGCACGGCCAGGGCAAAGCAGTTTGTGCCGTGTTCACATAGTATGTTTCAAATCAATTAGCTACAGCCCGTTATTTTCACTATCCGCTGATTATTGTCTCGATTCATCCGATCTAAAACGGCAGAAAACTGTGAAAAATGACATGTTACAATTTCTTAAAACTCTAAGGTGAAAGGTGAAAACATCTTGTTTTTTTCGACCAACAGTCCAAAACCCAAAGCATTTAAAATCATTATCACATTAGACAAACATAAACAGCAAAACCTCAGAATTGAGAACATACAACTTAATTGGTATGTTTTCTTGAGAAATGACTTTAATTACCAAAATATGTAAATTTTTTGTCAAAAAACTAACCAATTAATCAACTAACCATTTCAGCTTTAATTTAAACTGCTTGCTTTCTGACAAAAAGTCCAAAACCAAAGACGTTGAGTTCACTATCATAAAATACTACAAAAACTAGCACATTTGCTGATCAATCATCTAATGATCATTTTTATCAATAATCTAATAGTTTCAGCTCTAAATGGCCATGCTTAATCAATGTTTATAATAACATGTAATATGTCTCTACAGGAGAAGAAGCATCTCAACTCTAATTAAACACAAAAGTCACATCAGCTGCAGTCAGAGCTGCAACTATGAATCAGTCAGTCAATGACAGAAAATCAATCTATAACAATACTTTGAAATTTGAGTTATCACTTAAGCCATTGGTCACAGATTCTCCTGTTCGTAACTGTAAACTGAATCTCTTTGGGGTTTTGGTCAGACAGTCATTTTGAAGACATTTTGAAGACGTTGAGTTCTAACTTGTGATTTGCATTTTTCACTATTTCCAATAGATTAACTGATAATCATTAGTTGCAGCTCTGATCCAACTGCTGCTGATGGAGACAACGTGTTTCTCTCCACATTATATTCTCACACATTCAGATGGTTAATTGTTAGTATTTATTATCATCTACAGTATCAGTTCACCTCGTGTCTAATAAGCTGATTTTCTGATTGGTGCTGCAGCCAACTTAGATAAAAATGGATTTATTCCTGTTGTTTGATCCAGACCCAGAAAGGAGCGCAGCCTCTCAGACACACTGGAAGACAGATGAATTATAACCAGCTCTGAATCTGCACAATGGCATGTGTCCATCTTTATAACCCGCTTTTATCACCCTAGCACGCATGCTATTTATGAGGATAAATAAGGGCCAGTGCTTTTTAAAAAGACAATACAGGGAAATGTTGCTTCGTGGCCGATTGCTCGTGAGGATCCTTGCAGGTGACAGTTTGTGAACCTTTTCAGCAGACACGTGCAGTAAATGTGCTGAAATAAACGACATTCCGTTTTAAAAAGCGCCCTGTTTAAACAGATTAGGGAACGAGAAAAGGTGAACACAACAGCAAACCTCCAGCGGGCTGATGGCCCAAATCAATGCGTCCCAACTTCAAAGCGCCTGTTGTCGCGCTGCAACACGGCGCGAGACATCGCTGGCAGCCACAGAGCCTATTATCTCCTAACATTCTGTGGCAAAGTTAACAATTACAGAGATTATTACATTGTTTTGGTACTTCGGCCTATTCTGACAATCCCGTTTGTGCCAGTTTGGCTATTTACACCCGCTCCGACTGGACGCGACACGTGAAGATCTCAGTTTTACACAGAAACAAACACAAGCACAACAAACTGAAACATTTCTCCTCCATGTTTACCTGCATAGTAAAGACTCCCAGCTCCTGAGAGGACAGCTTTTTCATCTGCTCGGCCAAAACTTGCGCTTCTTCCAGGATGGAAAACTCCGTCTCGGCTCCGCAATATCCACAAGAAAGAGCCGAGCAGATTAAAACGAAGCTCCACGAAAAAGCCAACAAGCCCCCGTGAAACCGAAGGTGTTGATCCCGGAAAGCAGCGCGCGTGTTCGGCGTCAAAACCAGAGGTTTCTTCTCCCCTGGCCGCCTCGCCATTATGGCTGTGTGGGTCTACAAGCTGGAGAAACACCGAGTATGAACTGGTGGCGGAAAAAAAATAACTTCAAGGGAAACTACTTTTACAACTTTGTAGCGTAGAGTGCGCGAGCCGTTTCTCTGCGGTACAAGTCACCACAGTTCCCAGCAGCGCGAACCATCGCAACTCCTCGAAGTATCTCAAGAGAAGAAAGTAGATCCATGCGTTGAAGAGGATAATATGTGTGTGGGGGGTTTTTTAAACGTTGTCGGCGTCCCTTCTTCGGCGAGTCGCTCCAACTCCTGGAAGTCTGGCAAAGTGTGTAAACCGGAGATTCACCACAATGGGGGTGAAAGTGGGAGGCGTGGAAACACAGGAGTCCTACCGGCGCCTGGATCTCCGGATCAGGGTTTCGTGATGCCTTCAACTGCTGCTGGGGAAAATGGCGTCTAGTAAAACACCAGGCGTGGAATGACCTTGCCAGTAGGCAAATATGACGAGGGACGTTTTTATTCTTTATCCATATATCCATTAAGTTAGTACAGTCTATATGAAGCACGCTTATGTGTTAAGCAGTCAGAAGGAATCAGCAAGGATTTTAGAAATGCCGAGAAGTCCAGCTCCCCTCAATGCACCCACCCAACTAAAAAACAAACTTGACCAGGAACCAAAAATCCTCTAAAATGTTAGACACATTTTTGATGGGTTCACATTTTATTTATTATGTAAATTGTTCATTTTATTTCCAAACATGAAAGTCTGAATGTATGCTGAGCTTCAAAGCCTTTACACTGCCAGGAATAAAAGTCTGCGGGGGAAATACTGAATTATTTATTTACTTTTTAATTGCTGGCTTAAAAGTTCATTTTATTTATACAGCCAAAAAAAACCCTCGTCTCCAATAAGGAAACCATTGCAGGTATCTAATTCTAGATAGATAGACAGATATACACTACCGTTCAAAAGTTTGGGGTCACCCAAACAATTTTGTGTTTTCCATGAAAAGTCACACTTATTCACCACCATACGTTGTGAAATGAATAGAAAATAGAGTCAAGAC
>JAVQJL010033804.1:0-14560 GCA_036024295.1 Nannoperca obscura
TCTGCACCCAAACCCGAAAATACGGCCCCCCCCCCCCCCCCCCAAAAAAAATACTAAAATAAAAGTGACACTGAGTGTATGTTGTGTCTGCGGTGAAACGCAGCTCCCTGGATTTGTAACCCAGTGTTTTGTATGAGGTGATCGCTCTTGACCAATCAGAGCGCGTCTCAGAGACTCGCTATGCCCAAGACGCGAAAGAGAGGGAGCGCTGTCTGTGCGCGAGGTTACCATCGAGCAGCTTCACTGAGGGGTTACTGTCGGACAAATGTAGGAAGTGGGCGAGCAGGGCTCCAGGATATACATTACCGTCCGCGCAGAGGTGCTTCTCACAATTACACGTCCACCATTATCATAAAACACATTAGCTGTTACTGGGAAATCTTCTAGGGAAACCGAAGATACACACTGTTGTGTGTCAAATTAAAATCGCATTTACTGTGCACGCATATCATTACATCAAACGGGCGACGAGGATGTAACCATTACACGTACAAAAACAGTTGAGTTCCTATCAGAGTATCTTAAAACGACATACGCACAAGATTTTTCATTTTTAAATAAGTATAAAGGCGTTATACAAAACGTTAAAAAAAGCAAGTGTTTACAACCAAAATTTGAGAAAATAAAGACGAACTGCGTCAATAGGGCACACCGCTATAATATGTTATTGTTTTCTTGACTAAAATGTAGAGCTTTATAGGAATTGTTCAATAAACTGGGGCACCGTGAACCCAACGAGGAGAAATGAACGGCAGTAACCTCAGCAGGCTGGGGGCGGGGCGCGCTCGCGAACATTTAGCAGTGAATTAGCCTCATCTAGTAGTTTGGCTAATCCGCTCCCATAATCGGTTAGTCTAAATTTACAATAAGATTATGACTGCGTGTCCTGTAAACGCATAAAAATAAAAGACCACATATTATCAAGTCAGCAGACCTCCAAAGGACACTAGCCAAGTGAGCAACGTTAGCTAGCCCGGGTGATGAGAGCGACGCTGTTAGCAAACACCTTTAAACTGGCCACTGGTAGCGCTTTCTGGTGGTATAAATGATGCGTTTAGTCCAAACATTAAATGTAGAACACGGGAGGCAGGTCAAACTGATAAGTGAAGCAAACACAGACACACACACACACACACACGCGCGCGCGCGCGCACACACACACACACGGGCATCCAGGAGGTAGCGTTTAAGTTGCCATCACTGTTTTAAGTTTAGCCGTTTAAGTACACGTTAAACGCGACTGGGACCGTTTTCTTACCATCAATGTCGCTTAAGAGGGCCGTGTCAATATCACTGGGGTCATTAAGCGACAGCGTCGGATCCAGGTTATCCAACGAAGCATCGTCAAAAGACAGGCCGTTCATCTTTACTCTTGTGTCTGGCTTTCCAATGTAGACTTGACTGGCTGTCGAATCGCTCAGATGGGGTGGAAGGGAGGGGGGGTCGGACGCTTCTCACGTCCCTACATTTGCTAAAGCGTCGGATCCCGTGTCTACCTGAACCACACGCAGAGTGAGCTGCAACTTTTTATTGATGTGCCAACTAGCTACTCACTCCTGCCCCCATGATCGTCCAGAGACACTTGTCAAACCGAAGCCAAACACTGAAGCTCATTCAGTACGAACTTGCATGGAGAGAGAGAGCGGTAGCCGAACCCACCCAGCTCTGGGTGATTGACATGAGCGCCAGCCAATCACTGACTTTGAACTGGATTCCCACGTCCCCGTTTCTCGGGGTTATTTTGATTATTTGACAGAAGAGGTGACAGCATGTGGAGCAATATGCCCACTTTTTATTTTAATAATACGACAATGTAGAAAGAAACCTGATTATTATTGTACTCGACAAACTCATATAATGGCTGCAGAATATTTATATAGATCCATTTGAAAAATATTATGACAATTATATATTGTGCATAAACGTAATATGTATAAATAATAAAGTATCATGTGCTATTCATCCCAATCCTGTACAGACATAGTATATATTTCACCAAACTGTATTTTGAGGGAAACAGCATGGATGTGTTTATTGTGGGCTTGCCCCCAGCAGCCAATGGGAGCCGAGCGGGCGTGTGCTACTGAAGCCAAGTTTGTTAGACTCGAAGCAGCGGCTCCTCCTGTAGAACCAGTGAAATCGTCCAATGGGAAGCTCAGGAACCGAGTGGGGTGATCTGACGTCACATCTCTGGGTCTAGTGATTACATCACCTGCAGGGAAATAATCTGTAGGGATACAGGTGGCCCAAAATAATACAAAATCTGGCAGTGTTATTTTCGGTCAAAGGAATTATATAATCATATAAATCTTATGAACAATACAGTGCAGTTATACATCTAATTTAGTAACTTAGTAAAGTAAGGCATCGTCCAGTAAACAACACACTTAAATTATTAATAATGTAAACAATGGGCAAGGCAAACTTTATTTTCAGATCAGCATCAGCTATAATGTCAGCACACTGTCACATGAATACAAAAGGGGAACCCACAAAGGCATGGTGGGGAAATAGGTCAGTGACCTAGAGTAGCACTGCAAAGTTGTTGTCAGTACTACGGGAGTGGAGTAATATTAAAAGCCTGTCAGCAAGCCTTGTATTGTTGATAATTAGGTGTGTTTGTTCAGAGGTGCATGTCTTATTCACTTTCTCACTAGAGTTTTGGAAAGCTGCCACTGATGCTCCACAGGCAACTGAAGGGAGCAAACGTCTGTGAAAAACTGTGTGAGCCTAAGATTTGTTTATATTTTATGTGTGCTAAGCTATTATAGCAGAATAGATGAAGTGTCCATGAACCAACGTATGGGGAGGGGTGGGGCGAAGCTCATGTGACAATGAAGGGTACAGTGCAAGATTGAGGGCCTGTTGCATCAGCATGTGCATGAAGGGGAAGCAGGAGATTATTATTGTAAAAAAACCCACAAACAGTTGTGAGGTAGAGGTCACACATTGCTAGTGTTTTATTGGGCAGTTACATACGTGCATTAGGTCAAACAAAAATCTGACCATTAGTAAATGGCAGCAGGCAGCACAGCCAAACAGACATGGGACGCCCGCCGACGGAAAACAAGCCTCTCCTCCATGTCCACTTATCAGCTAGATGTTCTGCTTCATCAGTATTAAGACATTCAATAACCACTTTGAAATTGCCAGAATTTCGAGGAATACATGTTGTAATCAGGACTCAAGCCTCATAAAAGCAAGAAACACAATACACTCTGTTACAGATCCAGAGACACGTAAGATACAAACACAGAAAATCAATCAAGTTCCCTTTTACAGGATCTCTTGTTACATTTTTAGTAATCCTCTTTGTTCAGCCCGCACGGTAAACGTTTTTCAAAGTGAACACAATGGTTGATTGTAAATGTAATGCTATTATCTCAGTTACCTGGCAACCATATTAAACCTATATAACCATATAGCATTTAAAAAAAAGTTAAAGCTCATTATTTGTAAATTTTTCTAAACTAAAATACATTTAAATATTGAATAATAACGATTATGTAGACACAAAAAAGTTTTCGATGTCACCACTGCATTTATGCTAGTAGAGCAAATCATGAATATTTCCCTCTAGTGGAAGGCCTGTACTGACAACGGGTAATTCAACAAGAAATTTTGATGCAAGATTAGGCTTTTACAGCTCTGGAGGAGATTCAAATGGAATGCCTAAATTGACGAGGCTTTTGGTCTTAAATTAACTGGGAAAAAAATACAAATCTTACAAGTGCAGAGCAACATTAAAACCAACCAGAGCCTCAGCAAAAGAGCTGGAATGAAGACGGGATTGATTTTTGCCTCAAAGTGCGATCTTAAGTACACCAAAGGCAAACTCCAGTCAGAGCTGCTTTGCTGAAATCAGTCAATCACAGAAACGCTTGGCAGCAGCTCCAGCAGGAACAGATGAATCATACCAAGAATGAAAGTACATCTTTGACTGCACAAATCAAAAGATGCACAATTGTGTTTTTGTTTGCTGCATGCTTTAGCCTCAACCACGAAAAGATCAATGATGAAGGGTATGCACGTTTTTGTTCTTCCTTTTTTGCATGAACTATAAAAATACAATCAGGGGATCAAATGATACATAAACCTCTATGCCTTCTAGATATCACTATGAGCCAATACATTTTTAACCAGATACAGAAACTAAAATTCCTGTATTTTGAGGTATATAGATTACATAGTATAGAGTAAGTGAAGATCTACCTATTTGAATACATCCTTTATTGTCCATCACTGTAAGCTATATGTTTTGTCTTCTAGTCGATTAGGGTGCCAGCGCTAAGTCTTTACGGATATTTTGAATGTTGTATTTTGTCTTGCATCTTTACTTACTTACTTTCTAATATCCTTAAAAGTTTTTGCAATCATAAGTTTAACGGTCCGTCAACCGACTTCTAAGTGAACATGCGCTGCAATTACACATTTAGAAAACTTATGTGCAAAATGAATTCGGTCCAAAGACCATTTCCCATCCCCCTAGAAAAATAGTAACCATCTTGTAAACACAAAGGACAAAATACAGATTTGTTTTTGCTTTAAAGTGCACAGACATTAATATAGCAGGGGAAGGAAAATGTTCACGATCCCTTAAAATTATAACACACGGACGTGATTATTGTTTGACAGCTAAAATTCTGTGCTAGTTGGTCATTAAAGCCTTAATATTCTTTGGAACGGCTAAACGTCTTTGCAATTGTTCAAGAGCATACTTGTCTCAGCTAATTTATCGTAGCTTTTCAGAGGACAGAAAACACTGATGGGAAACATACCATGGCCACGTTCCTTCCCCCTAGCCATTGAAATACATAACAGAGAATCCTAGCTAGTCCTTTTTAGATTGTTTTTCCCTTTGGTTAAAGGAATGCTGGCATACACTCATCAAGATTAGCTAATAGTTAGCTATTATAGCCTAGTTAGCAAAATTAGCCTGCTAACACAAGTCTTTTCTCCACACTGCTTCAGGCAAATTGGGTAATAATGTGTCACTATTCCACACATATCTCAGTATTAAAAGCATGACTAGAGCTTTTTACTGGAGTATTTGTAAAAAAACAAAACAAAAAAAAAGGTTACAAAATGAACATAAGCACTGCGCTAGTACATAGTACAGAACAAACCATTAAAGAATTAAAGAATAGATTAGCAATTTAGCTAACAACACAATATAATCCAAATTGTTTGTTTCCATACTGACTCAATGCATCGACCTGCAGTGAACTTTTTCCTTTAATCTCGCAGTAATATACCACATTTTTAAACCACTTTAGACAGACGAGGCTTCCTTAAGTGGCGAGTTACAAATGAGATGCAGGGCTGCGAGTAAGTACATCCCACACTAACATATTAATACATCCATATATAACAAAACGCAACACAGCTGTGCGCAGTAAACATGTTGGAGCAACAGTGTGGCAAGAGAATGACAAGGAGGTGGAGATCACTTGTTACACCACTGCCAGTCAGCGATGAAATGGGACTGAAAGGACTGTTTTGGGGGGGGATCATTTAGGGCGAGGACCTTTAGATGCCCTAGAGGAGAGACCGAGGTTCTCTGAGAACAGTCTACAAGGCAAACAGGGCGTCTTCCGTCCGTTCAGCCTTCTTGTGGGAGCCACCAGGGGCACGGGCAGGGTGAGCAGGGTTAGCTCCGGGGGGAGACGGCAGGGAGTCGACTGCCTTCGCCCGCTCCTCCAGGAACTTATCAAATTCTGAAAGAAACAATTTGATTTGTCAGAGATATGGAGAGCTGAGGGTTTATCAGTGTTCTATTATGAATCAGCACAAGTGTGAAAATTAACTAAAATACCTTCACTGGTCACGCCTTCCTCAGAGGAATCCCCTTTCTATTAAGAAGAACAAAAGCCATCAGATTAAAAACAAAAACACATTTTGGCAGAAACTGTCAGTAGTGGAGTTGTCTTTGTTTCAAAAGACAGAAATAAACCTTAGTGTATCAGCGACACAATAAGCTGATACCCAAAGAGTCATACAAGTCAAATGCCTGTAAAGTTCAAACAAGCTGAGACAAATCTATACAAAGGCCCACGAAGGATCCATCCATCATGTATCCTCCCACACGTTTTGCACTTGAAGACAACATGGAACTCCAACACCTGCACGTGCATACATGTATGTTAAGAAAGCTCCTATCAGCTGTTTGAACTTGACTACCACTAGCGCTAAGTTAGCAGCATTTATTATCCAAGACTCATAGTAAACTGTTATATGTGTCAGTCATTGGTGGAAAATGCATTTGATTAAATGAAAGGATGGTAAGTAAAAGAAAAATAAAGTCAAATGTGTGCAGTTATATGAGATGGATGGGTGAAGTGTGCTATCAAAGAAATAAAAAGGAACAAAACCGAGGGGAGAAAAGAGAGAGAAAGGAGAGAAAAAGATATAAATCAAGGTAAAGAAGTCTCACCACGTCAGCACAGAGCCACTCCTCTATGTCATCCATGACAGAGGACTGCGATACGGGGATCTATGAAGCAAAGCCATGGACAAACCAAGGGGTAGCACCAAAGCCACGCAATAGAAAGACCCCCAACAACAAAAACAAAAATTGTAACACACACACACACAAACACAAAAATAACAAGAATAGGATCACCAAAGGCTCAGAGAGGAAGATGATCAAAATAAAACAAATCAACATGAGGAAGAAAAAAAGAAAAGAAAATGTGCCCCTCTCAAGTCTGTGCTCTTATCGTTTTATCATGTGCAACAATCTGAGACTCAGCGGTCTTCCATGAGAACAAGAGTTCCCAGGTTGTGTATTGTTCTCATTAGTTCTGTGGTGCTGACATGGCTTAACAGCTGCCGACTAATGTCACACAGCAGTGTTAATTATTCCACATCATTAGTTAATTAGCAAATCGCTTGAACGTGATTAAGAGATTGATTGGTAGAGAGAAGCTCAAAGCACAGGGACTGTCGAGAAGCAGGGCAATCCCACGGCATGCACATATACGTGAAGCGCACGCGCACACACACAAACACACACACTGCGCACACACACCATACAGGGCGCAATCTGCAACGCTGCATGGTGTGCAGTGACTGCGGTGATGGAAGCCATGTCAGGGTGGATGGTGTGCACGTGCGTTCGTGTTTGCGTGAAAACCAAACGGTCACAGTGAATCGGGACTGCTGGGAGTGCATGCTACATTAGATGTCACCGGAAAAGGAAGTTTTTGCTCCGGCTCAAATCCATCCGCGAGGAGGAACTGTTAGGGAAACTGGAAAAGTAACTGGCATGCTTTTTGCTAACAAAAGCAGAAGAGGCATCGAGTTCACACACAATACTCAAAAGTCTCATCTTTCACTGCCTGTGCTCTTAAGTCCAGGTCCACATTTGACGTCGACATGACATCAGAGTTTAATAGAGAAGACAAAAACCTTTTCCCAGAGGCCCTGTTATAAACTACACAATGTTATATACTACACAAACCCTGGTGGTGTTTTCTCTGGAGGTCGCAGTTAACTCAATGAAGGAGCATTTCAAAGTAAAGGCCGGGGGCAGTGAAAGTCATGCACAGGAAAAAAGAAACCACATGCAGCTGTGTGAAAGGGAGGAGAAAATGTTGTAGAAAAGTGCACAAATAAGAAGTCTGTTCCTCTCATGACTCACAGCTGATATGAGTTCAACTTATCGTGTTTTACATTCAAATATCCACATTCTTAACATCAACATTAATTGGCACAGTGTTACAAATATCCCAACTACTAGTTCATCTGTTAGTTGGTTGATCTTTTTCTAATTAGAGTCCGACATGTGAGTTTGTTGTTAGTGTTTGATCTACGATCCAAAGACAGTTAGAGGACAGCTGACAAATACTTTCCACTACACAGCAAGCCATGGATGGCGAACCACCCGTTTGCCTATTATCTTATGTTATCAGTAACAATGCTCATCGCTGTTGATCTGACGTTGCTGTGTCGCAGAAGGATCTGTACTCCCTTGCTGTTTTAGTTTGTGACTGTTAAGGAATGAATGGACATTTATGGCTCATTATCCCCTGCATTGGGGGGGGGCATTACAGTGGAAAAGCATCAGTAATGGCTATAGTGCTTAGTGTCTATGTCAATAGAATACAATAGAGGTAGGCAATATGGATATAATCTTATATCACTGCAATGATACCTAATGTTTTCTGGAAATTGAATCGATAAACTGCTTGTTTCAAGAAAATACCAACAGAATGTCTGTTTTTGGTTTATCCAGCAAATTAAATACTTGAATCATGATACCATCGTGATAATCCTGCAAATTCAGAATTGCCATCAAAAATCCTGTTTATTGATTTGCAATTTTGCCTCCTAGGGCCCACCAATAAAACATATGCCCTATTTGACATCGTAAGGTATCGTCATATTGCCCAACACAACATCTGTACTCGACATGGAGGAGGATGTTTTTAGGGGGAACTCTGTTGGTACTGGGCTTGTTTGAGCATTCCAGGACAGAGCAATGAGATGAGGCTGAAAATGAAGAGCAGCTCATGAGGATTATGGATGATGCCGCAGGAGGCGCAGAGCAGGGGTGACGGTGGACACGAGGAAGGGGTAGGAGGACACACTGAGGATGGAGTCCTCACCATTCCTTGGGTAATAAGCCAGCTGTCTATGGGCAGCTCCTGATCTGCTGGGTTATCATCCCCTTCTACCCTCAGCTGAATCAACAACAGAACAACACCTTACACAAGAGAAGAAAGGCAGCAGGCCCCCACCATAGCATAGCACACAGTGCGGAGAGAGAGAGAGAGAGAGACAGAGGAGAAAGCAAATATGCAAGACACAATTGCCATTTAAAGGGGGAGAGAACGGAAGAGAACGGTAAAAGGTTCATTCCATAAAGATGAAAATGAGGAAAATAAAAAAGGGGGAAAAGACTTTGAACTCCCTCAAGTAAAAATGCTGTACGAGGCAGAGGGCACTAAACTAAAAGAAAAAAGGGATGGTGTGCGCAATCACCACTGTGTGTGTGTGTGTGTCTGCATGTGTGTGTGGCAGTTCAAGTTTCAGAATCATCTGTGTACATAGTGATAACCATGCAAATATATTGCAATGTGTGCTCAGACAGAGAGAGTGACTACAGAAATCTTGAAACTAGCACGTGACTTTACAAACGTATTGTGTGGCGTTTTATTTAAATAAACAGAAACTGGAGAAAGAATGAAAAAAGAGAACTGATATCTGGTTTGAAGAAATGTGAGAAATGTGAATTCATGTTTTTGAAGAGAACTGCTAGAACGAATATTCACCCAGAAGAAATGCACAAAATGACACATATAGTTCCAGTTTGAGTAGTTACTTATGTTAACCTATGGGAATGCTCAACACTTGTACAGTTACCACATTGTGAGATATTTATTTTAGCTATTCAGAGTTCGAGTGTCACTGCACACGGGACAAGAATCACTGTAGAACAGACAGTGTTGCAGACCATCACATGCAGGGAGTGGCCGAGGGGCTGAGGACGGACTGGTACGGGATGGCTTGTCAGCCGTGTAAATAACACAACACCGCCCACTCCATACATGGGTGAAAGCTGCATGAAACTCCATGCATCAGTGTACTCACCCCTCCTGCGTTCTGTTGTCTCACATCCAAAGCCGAGGCCAGGCTGCCCAGAGCCTGAGGGTCCTCGTACTTTACGCTGTGAACGAAAAACAGAGATACGGTGTAGCACTGAAGCAGCAGAACGAGAAACTGAAAACACCAGCAACAAATTAAAATAATAAATGTGACAAATGAAAGGAAAATCCACCCTAAAAGTCTCCCTTTATTAACATATATGTTATATAATCAGAATGTAGTATAATCAAAATTTCTCACCCATTTGGATTATACTATAATTATCTTGAACTATATTTTACTTCCAGGAGTATCTGGTAAAACGTCAATAAAAGTGACATTTTTCGAGAACAACAGAGGTTTCACGTTATTTGTGGCCATACTGCCGTTATAAGACAGCAAAGAGGAGAAAGCGGAAAGAGTGGAATGAATGAATGAATGCGACAAAAGGGCCGGATTTAAACCGGCGAGGTTGCACATTTTTCTCAAATGGGAAACTTGTCTCTCTTGCCCTTAGTGATAAAGCAACTTTATGGCTTTTATTCTCTCCACCTTAATGTTCAACACACAGCTGAAGGCAACAAGTTCTTGGGTGAGAAAAGAGCAGATTAACAGTCATAGCCCGGAGGTATTCAAGAGCCATTCTAGGAAACGCAGGAGGAAATAACTGACACAAGAAGATGTAGCGAGGGCAGGTGAAGGGACAGTGTGCACATCAAAAAGTAAAGTATAAAACTTCATCATGAAAAAAAACACACAAAAAAAATACTTGGATGCGGTGAACACCACGGAAGAAAATGTGCCCGTTGGTGGATTTTATTTTAAATATTAAAGGTGGTTATGAATAGCTATTTAATTAAATTAAATGACACCCTGGATAATAACATGAGAGGATCTGGGCTGCCCCAGAAGAAAAATGTGGACCTACTTTTTGCGTTGTTCAGCCAGAGAGCTGCTCCTGGTCTGGGCAAACATGTCAAAGTCATCCTGGTTTGGGCCTGACAGAGCAGACAGGGTCCTGCTAACGCTGTCTGAAGCTACATCTGGAGAGGGGAAAAGAGATGGAGGATTAATGTGGAGAAAGATTCAAAGGAACGGGACAGAAAGGAGTGACGGGATAAATGGAATGAATTTAAAAAATGCTGATGAAGATTTGGCACTGTGTAGATGCCTCTACGTCAAGAACGGCAATACATTTAAGCTTCGAGAATACTACAGCGGGGAGTTTTTAGAGACCAAAAGGGGAGCTAGCCGTGGTCAGGATGAGTTTCTAGCAATGAGTGATGTTGCCGGGCCTATTTCCCATTAGGAGCCGAATTATGAGCATTTTCTACACTCTTCTGCTTCTCCAATGCCAGGTCCGCGGAGACCGGGGAGGAGGGACGTTACAGCTCTGATGAGAGTGAGCGTATGCGTATAAAAGTTAGAATCAGGGAGGAAGAACTGCATGCAAGTGAATCCTATGGAAAACACTGTACTTTATCCCAGTTCTTTCTTACCAAGACCGGCTAGTGCAGAGGACAGCGAGGCTTTCGGGGGGTCCCGGGCTGGAGAGGCAGCGGCCCCGGCAGTGAAGTTGGGCGGAGGGCTGGAGGTGATCCTGGGTGTGACCACGGCAGGGGAACCCGGACCCAGGTCTATCAGGTTGTCCTCTGTGGCTTCATTCAACATCTGGAAAGGGGACAGGGGGGAGGAAATGATGAATGAAAAAAGGATGAAACAGCGTCAATATGCGGTGCTTTTTAGGTTTTGTTAAATTGATGAGCAAACAGAGATGAAGAATGCTTATAAATGTCAGTGTTTGCTCTTTGTATACAGAGAGATGAGCTCATAGGACTTGCCGTTACCGTCCCTTAATAATCTGCACACCGTTGATATCTTAAGGGGCGGAAGGGCTCAACGGCAACCTCTCGTGTCTCAGATGTGCCCCCCCTCAGCTGTTACCCCTTCCTCTATGTTGATGGCCACCTTGCAGCCCAGATCACTACTTCACTAGTTCTTCCAACACTTTGTTACTACTGAAACTCTACAGGATCGACTATTTACACAATTTAAGACAACATTGTGGGCCAGGAGGTTAGTATAGCATAGTGGATTGGAGGCTATGCTAGGAACGATACAGACAGGAGGCGGGGAGGGAAGGACGTATCAAACCAGCACACTGGCCGGGGTTGATCGCAGCGCTAGCGTCATACTTGCCTCCATCAGCTAGCCACAACACAAACAGACAAACAGAGCGCACAAAATCAACAGAATGCAAAAATAAACAGCTATGTGGGATGTAGTGAGAGGTGTCCCAACCCTCTGGCAAATCGCTGATACTGGCAAATGTGCTCTCTGAGTAGCAGATTGGAACTTGTTCTGCTTTGCCATTCCAGTTTTAATAGAACTAAAACTGCATTGCAATTGAATACTGCAGCGGATTGTGTACGCTGTTATAATACTAGTCAGATACTACAATGGCTGCTTGGACATCTTTATGTTCGAAAAACCTCTCAAAGAATCCTTAATGTTAGACACATTGCCGATGCAAATTCAGACATATTAAAATGTGAAAAAAAAAAAAAAAAAGCTTACAGAAAACAAGCGATCCTAAAAGAGAATTTGGGGTTGGAGTTTCTGTTGATGGTACTCACCCCGTTTTTCTGTGCGGCTCTACCCGACCTGTACCTCTCGTACCTGCAAGCAGCACAAAAACCTTTGAATGTTTCACCACAAGTTCAAATGCTTACACATCTCTCATCTTCAGACACCTCATGAAAGAGACATTTTACCAGCTTGAAGCCGCAGAATGTTTAAAAGGGAAGGAGTTATGCACAGCTCTTCGTACAAGCTCTGCAACTTTCTGGTGTTTGAACTCAAACTGTGTTATGCTTCCTCAGAAAATGGATTTTTCACTGATAAGCTTTGTTAAGTTTGGCAAACCAACAAAGCTCTAACAAGCACCAATTACTTATCCACTGAACATATTGGACCAAAAAACGTAAAATTCCGGTGTTGGACAGACAAAAACTGCACTGATATCAAAGACCCAAATAAAGTGAAAAACTCAGCTTGACTGGATGTTTCTGACAATCACGGCACCGTAAAAAAAACAACAACAAGCATGTCACGTCTGCCGGATTGATGGTTTGATTGATCGTACCTCTCATATCGGAGGAAAATGTTGTTGAGGTCGTCGTTGACATGTAGCAGCTCCTCGGTCACTTCCTCGTTAGACACGCGTGAAATCAGCTCGACCACCCTCTGCTGCATAGCCCTGCATGTTCTGTTCAGCTCCTTGGTAGATTGGCACATCAACAGATTGATCAGTAGATTCATTGACAAACCAGTAGAAACAGAAACAAAAGGGAGATAGAGAAAGGGCGAGCTATAGAAAGATGGACAGACACACACAAACAAAAGGTATATCTATTAATGACAACACTATTAAATCATTTTGCCAGGGATATAAAATATGATACGGCTAAAGTTTGACAGACTGGGTGGACAGCATTGTCTAAATCTGGAAAAATGAACTATATATATTTTTTAACAAGGCATTCGATGTTGAGCAAGTCAGAAATATTTGCTCAATTGTGTGAAAAATCTGTGAATGAAAGAAAGAAAGCGGCGCCACATGACCATGTGCACCTCAGCTCGTGGCCAGATCCTTGCAGCTGTCGCACATACCTGAGTGGATTTGGCCTGAGGAGATGAAACTCTGCGTGAGTTTGTATATCACTGACTAATTGCCAGGAATACCAGGAATTGTTTTACCACTGCCAACTGGCTCCTGATGAGTTGTGGGTGAGTTGAGCAGTTCCTTTGAAAACTAAAGACACCACTCCCCCTGGTGGATGCACAGAACTCCAACACATTGAAGCGGACGTTTGAAGCTTTATGCTTTGAGAATTAACATTGAGTGGGGATTCATATAGTTAAATAATTGGCATAAGTCTTTATTCCTAGTGTTTCTTGTTGTTTTTTTAGTAGAGATGCTAGTAGGATCTCTTGACAGAACCTTTGATATATATTTATATATAGTCATCCTGAGTTGCCTTTGCAACTTTAAAACTACATCAACTTAAAATCCATGTGAAGTTGCATGTATTTAGTTAAGATAAACCTCATAGTGTATCCATGTGCCTCTAACCTGAAGCAATTCTAGGTCTGAGGCGTCTTCCTGACCAGGGACCATCTCTGTCAGCATCTCCGACATGACTTTGGCGTTTCCTCTCACTATGTCCAGCTCGCTGCGCAGCCGGGCGATCTGAAACCACAGGCGGTCAGAGGTC
Organism: Nannoperca obscura; assembly: GCA_036024295.1. Taxonomy (NCBI): domain Eukaryota; kingdom Metazoa; phylum Chordata; class Actinopteri; order Centrarchiformes; family Percichthyidae; genus Nannoperca; species Nannoperca obscura. Next base: position 13,866 of record JAVQJL010033804.1, read on the forward strand.
ATTTAAAAAACGTTCAGGGCTTCTTCAGTACCAGCAGTGCTGCGGATGTTCTTGAAGGCAGGTGATTGAGTTAGTCATGATATCCAACTAAACTCTTGTGATCTGCTATATGCACAAGGAAATGGGCTGTATAAAGAAATGGCTTCCCTATACAAGCAACAAGTGCAGCAAAGCATTCAATTCATTGGTCACAGGTTGCTGTCCGTGCCTCTCACCTGTTCGGGGGTTGCTGTGATGGGGCTGGGCATGCTGGGGATCGGCGCGGCAGAGGCAGGGCTCGGGGAAAGAGCAGGACTCACGGCAGCAGGAGATGCAGGGGCTAGGTACTTCAGCATGGCTGGGTCCACTTCTGGTGCGCCCTGCAAGAAACGAAGACCACTACGGATATTACTGTGTGATCGTGCACGTGCGTTCGTTCTGTGCGTGTATATTTCTTTCTTCTCACCCTCTGTGGTGTGTGGATGGGAGACAGCGCATCCAGGTCTGCCATTGGGAACTCAATGCCTTTCCTCTTCAGTTCCTCATAAATGTGGACCACACCAGTTAGATCAGGACTACTCCTGAAGGCATCAGCCCAGGCCTGTGACACACACACACACACACACACACACACACACACACACACACACACACACACACACACACACACACACACACACACACACACACACACACACACACACACACACACACAC